>JANHGC010005821.1:23427-34096 GCA_027560395.1 Boaedon fuliginosus | reverse complement strand
CCTGGTGGGATTCGATCTGACAACCTGCTGAACAAGTCAGCAGAGACTGCAGTGCTGCATTTAACCACTGCGTCACCGAGGCTCTTACTATACTATTGTATGTTTTCAAAGTAATACTTGATTTAATTCCAACAACACACAAACCATACATAGGGAGATGTATGGGTTGTATATTTTGTACCAAAGATATAAATATCAGGGTATGGATAAAAATGAAAATTAACAATTCTATTCCTTATGAAACTGTGTTGAGATAATCCTTTTTTCCTTTTAGATATTGTTTCTTGCTTTCAATGTCCTGATGATCAATATGCAAACCAGAAGAAAGATGGATGTGTCATGAAAGCAATTACCTTCTTGTCTTATGAAGAAACTTTAGGACTCATTTTAACCTCTGTTGCTGCTTTATTCTTCCTCACAACGACATGGGTGTTGGGAACATTTATTAAGCACAAAGACAGCCCCATTGTCAAAGCCAATAATCGGGATCTCACCTACACCCTCCTCGTCTCCCTTCTGTTCTGTTTCCTCTGCCCTTTCCTCTTTCTTGGACAACCCGGGAGAGTCACCTGTCTCCTCAGACAGCCTTCATTTGGTGTCATTTTCTCATTGTCTGTCTCTTGTGTGTTGGCCAAAACCATCCTTGTTTCTCTTGCCTTCAAGGCCACCAAACCCGGATCTCGGATGAGGACATGGGTGGGAAAAAGACTGGCTGTTTCTATTGTCCTTCTCTGCTCTCTGTTCCAAGCAAGCATCTGTACTGTGTGGTTGTCAACCTCTCCCCCATTCCCAGAATTAGACACACATTCCATCCCTGGAGAAATGGTTTTACAATGCAATGAAGGGTCAGTTTTTATGTTTTATTGTCTCCTGAGCTATATGGCCCTCCTTTCATTTGCTAGCTTCGTTGTGGCTTTCCAGGCTCGTAATCTTCCTGACAGCTTCAATGAAGCTAAGTTCATCACTTTCAGCATGTTGGCTTTCTGCAGTGTGTGGGTGTCCTTTGTTCCAACCTACCTGAGTACTAGGGGGAAAGCCATGGTGGCTGTGGAGATCTTCTCCATTTTGTCCTCTAGCGCTGGGCTTCTGGGATGCATCTTTTTCCCCAAGTGTTATATTATTGTTTTGAGGCCAGATTTAAACAACAGGGGGCAACTGATAAGAAGACATGTTTAAATACTTTTTATCTGACTATGTGTATTTGTTTATGTGTAAAATTATAAAGTATTTTGAATTATTCTTGTGAAGGGGTTCTGATTTCCTTTTAACTCTGAAAATTGATTTCTTTAAGAAAAAAAAAACACATTTTCATGGGGAACTCTATGAAACTGAGACTTTTCCCTCAAATCTCCAACAGAAATATCATAGAGATGAATTTGGAAAGTAAATTAATTTTAGAAAAATCATTGAATCATTGTGAAATGAATCAGTTATAGTTTTCTAACTGTCCACATAACAGTTTTTGATTATACAATTCTATTCCAGAAAATACCACATTATATTAGAGGCACTATGATATTAAAAAAAGAGGTTTGAATCCAAGTGATTTAGATTTTCACCATTATTGTTGCTTTTTGCAACTATCCTTTGGATTTATACAGATTCAGCACTCTAAAAATCTGTTTCAGTCAAATAGTTAAGTTTCTGTTTATTACACATAATTCTTTATTGCTTATTCAATAAACTTGCTTCTGGTCTTAGAACTAGTCGAAAAGTTGATTTATTGTTAAAAATAGATATTAGATATTAGATTTGATAAAGCATTTCCTTTAGTGAAAGCAAGGAAATAGAAAATGGATTTTACCTTATGAACTAGATCACCTTTACCAATACCTCCTTTCCAGTGGGTAAAAATTGGAAGAATGGATAGAGATGCACCTGAAGGAAAAGAATTGATTATTAATGAGGACGTGATAGCTTGGCACAGGTAGTTCAACAAGCTCATATGGGTTCATTGGGCTTGGAAATTTGCCTTTCCGTGGAGAGCTTGAGGTACTCTGAGCTTGATTCATTTCTTGCAGAGGTTTCATTATCCAACTAGATAACATCTTCAATGTGATGAAAATATGACCCTTATTGAGTAATGAAACATCGGCAAGAAAGCAGCCAAAGACTCTACACTTCAATCCTGTAATCGAAACACTGTCTTCAATTTATTTGCTTTTCTGTTGACATGACTCAATAAAATCCAGCAGATCAGAAACAGAAGTGACATCCATCTTACTGCATAACTGAAATGCAGTATGCAGTTCTAATTAACATTTTTGGTGCCTTCATTCAGTTCAGCATTGAACTTGCTTATTAAAGGTTCGGGGGGGGGTATTTCACTGTAGCAACTGAAAATTCCTGAATAAACCCAGTTTGCACTCAAGCTTTGTTACATACAGCATGTTTATTTGGTAGGTTGTTCCCATTTCAACATGTAATGAAAATTGTCAACCTGGTTATCAAAAGAGAAAGAGTGAAGGAAAAAAGTTTTGCTGCTATGATTGTGTCCCATGTCCGATAGGGAATGTTTCAGGCAACATTAGTAAGTGTTGTTGAAATAGTTTAAATTTCCTCATTATATAGATTCAATTGAGCCCTCTTCCTCACAAATCAACTATCTCTGTATTAGAGAGAGACAGAGACGGGGGGGGGGCATACAGATACACAATTGAAAGTGAATGCTATCTATAGCTATCTATAACTATTCAGCATTCAGTTTCAATAAAATAAGGTGTGTGTGTGTGTGTGTGTGTGTGTGTAGCTGGACACATTCATTTCTTTTTTAAAAAAAATATTTTGCTCCATCCTTTCCTTTGTTTTTGAAAAGCATCCTTTGAAGTAATATATGAATTGAATGTCATTTTCATAGAAATTTCTTGCTGATAGGGATAGTGTATCAAATTCAGGAGTATCAAATTCAATTTCATTGAGGGCTATATCAAGGCTGTGGTTGAACTCGGTGGCCTGGGCGGGTATGGCCAGCACTGACACTATACTTCCAAAAAGAGGCCAACATCCAATGAGGGAGTAAAGGTTGTTAGAAATGAACCACTGGCTTTAAAGCTGGTGTCATAAACAGAACTGAAGAAGTTTCTTGGATGAGAAGCGAAATATCTTAAAAAACAACAACAACAAGGAAGTCCAGTTGCCTATTAAAAACACCTTTGGGTTACACACCAGAGGTTTTCCAAACATTGATTAAGCTCACCAGCATGGACCAGCATGGACTATTTTCATGCCATAGCTAGTTGCTTCCCTTGTTGCATCTGAACCATTGCCTTGCTCCTGAAACTCTGCCATTTTTATTCTGAGGTATCTTGCAACTGTGTGTATGGTCTGAGACAGGATAGTTATGGCTCTGCAGTTTTCTCTCCTTTCTTCAGTTCTCCAAACCTCCTTAAAAGAAGGGATGGTCAACAATCTCTGCCTGCTGATCTAATTGGTTAAGACAAATTTGGCTAGAAAATGTTATCCATATCTATTTGGTATCAGGCTTCACCCAGATCAGCTTCAAGCTTCACATCTGGAAGTCATTTCATATGGGCATTATAGGTCAAAACCGTACCAAAATTGGATGTGGAAATAGATTTATTTACTTATTTATATTTACTTACTTACTTACTTACTTACTTACTTACTTACTTACTTACTTACTTACTTACTTATTCAATTTATATCCCACCTCTGTTCCCCGATCAAGGGGAACTTGAGGTGGCTTACAGCAATTAAAATACAATATATTAAAATTTCTAAAAAAACCCACTCACAACAATCACTACACTTCCAAGGGGGGGGGAATGGGGGTGAGGAAGCATCGGTTCCAGGCCCACCAACAGAGCCAGGTCTTAGTGGCTCTGTGGAAGGCCAGCAGATTAGGGATGGTTCTAATCTCCAAAGGGAGTTGATTCCAGAGGGCCAGCACTGCCAAAGAGAAGGCCTTAGCTCAGGGACCCACCAGCTAACATTGTTTAGCTGATGGGACCCATAACAGGCCAACTCTGTGGGATCTAACTGGGTGCTGGGAGGCATGAGGTGGCAGAAGGTGATCTCGAAGGTACCCCATTCTAAGCCAGGAAGGGCTTTAAAAATTGTTACTAACACCTTAAATTGCACCCGGAAGATCACTGGGAGCCAGTGCAGCTCACGGAGGACAGGTGTTATACGGGTGCACTGAGGTACACCCATGGTCACTCGCGCGGCTGCATTCTGGACCAGTTGAAGTCTCTGAGTGCTCTTCAAGGGTAGCCCCATGTAAAGCACATTACTGTAGTCCAATTGAGAGATGACAAGAGTGTGAGTGACTGTAAGATGAGCCTCCCGGTCCAGAAAGGGGCACAACTGGTGCAACTAGATTGATCCATGCAAAACTTGTATATATTGTCAGGAACCTGGAAGTATACAGGTTGTGCATTTTGAACTTACTGCAGTGTTTAAAGCCCCAACTAAAACTGAGTTGATACGTTTTGAACAATCTTTCATTTGGATGAGTGAAAATTCCATGTAATATTAGCCACTGTGGGTGTATCTTCCATGAATTTGTGAAATGCCTGTTAAAGTCATCCTAACTGACAATCACCTTTACATTTTGTGCTGGTGAAAATGTACAATAACTGTCCTATGGTTAGGGTAGATGTAAGAAAGTATAACAATTGTGCTTATTAAATCAATCTCATTAATTTATGTTCATAATACTACTCTGAGCAACTTCAAATCAGACCACTGTTTGTGAACTCCATATAATTTTTTCAGATGAATGGTGAGGTTGGGAGATAGATGGGGAGATAGAGGTTTTAAAAAAATGAGCTGATAAATGAGTCTGAATGATCGTTCATAATTGCTCTTGAAGGTTTCTTATTGAACTTTTTTCAGTTCATTGTCCTCATTCCTCATTTGCATCCAGCCCTATATTGTCTCCTTGTAGACGCAGATCTTTCAAAATAAAGAGACACAAATGAATAGCTTTTAAGTCTTTATTTTTATTAAGTGCTCCTTGGAATTCAACTCAGGTCTCAGCACAATAATGTAAAATTTGGGGAAAAATATACAACCCAGTAGTCCAAAAGTGGAAGCTAAAATGGAGAAGATCTCCACAGCTACCATATATTTCCCTTTGATGCTCAGATAGGCTGGAATGAAGGAAAACCAAACAGCACAAAAAATCAGCATGCTGAAGGTGATAAACTTGGCTTCATTGAAGTTATCCGGCAACTTCCTAGTTTGGAAAGCCACTATGAAACTGATGATGGACAAAAGGCCCAGGTAACCCAAGACAAGATAAAACATGCTGGAAGAACTGTCATTGCATTCAGCTATAATTTCAGTGATTAGAGTGTTATGGTCCAGATCTGGAAAAGGAGGAGAGATAGCCAACCATACTACACAGATATTTGCTTGAAAAAGGGAGCAAGAAAGAATGATACATCTGCCTAATGTTTTCCCCATCCACTTTCTCAGGCTGGATCCTGGTTTTGTGGCCACAAAAGCCACAATGACAGTGATGTTTTTTGCCAAGATGCAGGAAACCACTGCTGAGAAGATGAAACCAAACCCTGTTTGCTGGAGTAGACAAGTTATCATCCTGGGTTGTCCAATGAATAAAAAAGAGCAGAGGAAACAGAAAAAGAGGAATCCAAGGAGGGTGTAAGTGAGTTCTCTATTGTTTGCTTTGACAATCGGAGTATCTCTGTGCTTTATGAAAATTCCTAGCAAGAAGAGTGTGAGAAGGGAAAAAAATAGAGCAAGAAATGCTAAACAAGCTCCTAAGGAATCTTGATAAGATAGGAAAGTTATAGCTTTGAGAATGCAGTGGTCATGGTGTCTGCTTGGATATTGATCCTCTGGACATTGGAAGCAGTCATTCATATCTGAGGAAAACAAAAAGAAATCATACATTTTTCAGCTTCTTTCTCCATTGCCAGTCCTTCATCAACCCAAATATTTGCTATACAGATCGTCCTTGACTTACAACAGTTCATTTAATAATCATTCAAAGTTACAACAGCTCTGAAAAAAGTGACAGTTTTGCATACTTAATGACCTTTGGAGCATGTCACAGTATGTGTAATTTTGCAGCACATCTGACTACCACACAATTAAAGAATTAGGCAGGATTGGTTTAAAGAAAAAAAACTTCTTTATATACAATAATATATATACAATATTCATATAGCAGGAGCAACCAGAATGCAAAGTCGGGAGCACAGAAAAACAGCGAAGCAATATTCACAGAAGCAAGTTAATATCACAAAATAACACAAATTACAGAGGCTGTGTATCTCTTTTATTCTTATCAGTCAAATTGAGCCACGCCCAGACTTCTAAATGTCTCTTATGACCCCATAAAAAAGAAATACTATGTTTTATTATTTATATAGCTCCCATTGGCTACCATGTCTAATCCAGACAGTGCACATTGGCCAACCTGTTACCATGTCTATCCAATCAGTCCCATTGGCAGACCTGTTGCCATGCTTAATTCAAATAGTCCCCAATGATTGACCTGTTGCCATGTCTATTCCAGTCCATAAACTATATACTCTGATAGAGCATCTTCATGGTCATGTGATCAAAATTCAAGCACCTGGCAACTGACTCATATTTATGACAGTTTCAGGGTCATGCAATATCTTTTGTGATCTTCTGACATGCAAAGTCAATGGGGAAGCCAGATTAATTTAGCAGCCATGTTACTAATTTAACAACTGCAGTGATTCACTTAACCACTCTGGCAAGAAAGGTTGTAAACTGAGGCAAAACCCACTTAAAAAACATTTCATTTAGCAATGGAAATTTTGGGCTCAATTGTAGACCTAAGTTGAGGGTTACTTGTGATGCATCCCAGGTCTCCATCCTATCCTCTCTTCTTAAAGGATATCTCCTCTAAAAATCCCAATATCATCTTTGCATCTTTATTCTGAGACTTCTCCAGTCCATCAATAACCTACTGGGAATTTGGAACTGTACATAGAATTTTCCCCTGGCTGGTTTTCTCATTCCATCCTCCCCTTCCTACATATTACTTACTCCATGGCTTACTCCATTTAAATTTCCCTACCTCCTAATCTTATCTTTTCCACATTTCTGCACCTTTACTCCTTGGGAAAGAGCCCCTCTCATTTTCAAGCTACCCAAGCTTAATGCAAGGTAACTCTTCAGGCTCTGAAAAAAGAGGAGTAATTTAAAACTCGACAAACCAAGAATAGATTGATATTTCAGCCTTACCTGGAAGAAGGAAGTTCAAGCAATTCTAATAGAGCCCATCTTGACATGTTTAATCCCTTTCTAAGGTTGTATATCCTACTCCTCACTTTCCCCACTAGAAATTAAACCTGATCAATGGAACAAACTGTGAATCATTTTGATTTCCCTAGTTAATTGTTGCTGATTAATCCTAACCTCCTCCTTATCTCTTTTTCCTGCAGCAGTTTATTTATTTATATTCCACCTTTATTATTTATATAAACAATTCAAGATGTGAACCTTCTTCCTTCTAATTTCCCCCCAGAACAAGCAAGTTGGGCTGAGAAAGAGAGACTAGCTCAAGATCACCTAGATCACTTTCATGGCTAAGGCAGGAGTTGAACGCCTGGTCATATATTTTACATTTTTCTCTTAATTTTGCCTTCTATGTACCTTTTGGGTATCCAAAGATCCTATTCCTCCTGATTCCCATTAAAAAAGTTGTAAACTTCAACAAACCAGGATTAATCAGATTAACAGAGTTCAGCAGTGGCCAAAGGGACCTATGCGCAGGTTCACCTATTGCACCAGTTGCACCCTTTCCTGGACCAGGAAGCTCTTCTCATGGTTACTCATGTCCTCGTCACCTCACATTTAGACTACTGTAATGCGCTCTACATGGGGCTGCCCATGAAGAGCACTCGGAGACTCCAACTGGTACAGAATGCGGCCGCACGAGTGATCAAGGGTGTACCTCGGTGCACCCGTATAACAACGATTCTCTGCGAGCTGTATTGGTTGCCAGTGGTCTTCTGGGTGCAATTCAAGGTGCTAGTAACAACTTATAAAGCCCTATATGGCTTAGGAGCGGGGTACCTTTGAGACCGCCTCCTGCTACCATATGCCTCCCAGCGCCCAGTGAGGTCCCACAAAGAGGGCCTGCTAATGGTCCTGTCAGCCAAATAATGTCGGCTGGCGGGTCCCCGTGCTAAGGCCTTCTCTGTGGTGGCGCCAACCCTCTGGAACCAACTCCCAGTAGAGGTCAGGACCATCTCCACTCTATTGGCCTTCTGTAAAGCCACTAAGACCTGGCTCTGGTGGAAGGCCTGGAATTAATGTACCCTCCCCCTTGGATGATTGTTGACTGTATTAGATTGTTTTTTAATGTATTTTATTATTGTTAGCCGCCTCGAGTTCCCCTTGACCGGAGAAATGAGGCAGGGTATAAATCTAAATAAATAAATAAATAAAAAATGTCATCTCTGCATGACGTACATCGTGTTGGTCTTGTAGTGGTGCAGACAGGCCTTGTTACAAACGTCCCTTGTGGAGTACTGTGAAGCCATTACCACGGCAACTCGGCGCTGTAGGCTATATCTTCACAGAACACACACCGTGAGCGGTGTTAGGGGTGTCTTACCCACAGTATTTGTTTCCAGACAGCAAATCATCTGTGTACCAAGTGTGGTTGAAATTGCTTGAGGTGTTCCAGAGTTATGTTGGAACATAAACACACACACATCCATTTATATATATATAGGTATTCTTAACTACATACTCCTTTGACCTGGGACTCCAAGTAGGCATGTATTATGCCTTATCCAGTTCATCACTGTCAAGAGTTTACAACAGACATGACAGTAAACGTCCACTCTATATCCCATGTTAGGTAACAGCTAGAATTGTCAGACTTGCCTGAGGTGTTTTTTCATTGCAGTTAAGAAAGAAACTAGAGAAGATCTGCTTTTTTGCTAAACAGAGGAATTGAAGCCTTTACAAAAGAGCCCTTTCTTGGTGGCCACAATTGTGTCTGGCAACTCAACTGCTAAGCACTGCTGTTGCTAAATGGAAAAAACTGCACGACTGCGATCGGTTTATAACCTTACTTCCCCTTCAGTCGTTGATTGGAGTGACACGGTCCCCGGGTAACAATGGTGATTGCAACTTACAATTTTACTTCCCCCTTCTCCGTGAACTGTGCTGACACAAGCTGGTTGAAAATCACACAAATGGCAGCCATGACCATGGAGTGGTGCATGGGCCGTAAATGTGAAGACTGATTGCAAAGTAAAATTAAATGAACAAAGTACAGGTAGTCCTCAACTTACAACAATTCATTTGGCAAACAATATTATACCGGCACAAAAAAAGTGACTTATGACCGTTTTTCACACTTAACCGTTGCAGCAATCCTGTGGTTACGTGATCGAAATTCGGTCCCTTAGTAAGTTGCATGTATTTATGAGGATTGCAGTACCCTAGGGCAGGGGGTCTCCAACCTTGGCAACTTGATGACTGGTGGACTTCTGGGAGGTGAAGTCCACCAGTCGTCAGGCTGCCAAGGTTGGAGACCTCTGCCCTAGGGTCATGTGATCACCTTTTGTGAATTTCGGACAAGCAAAGTCAATGGGAAAGCCAGATTCACTTAACAACCATGTTACTCACTTAACAACTTCAGCGATTCGCTTGACCCTTGTAGCAAGAAAAGTCTTAAATTGGACAAAACTCACATAAAAACTATCCCACTTAGCAACAGAAATTTTGTTGTGGTTGCAAATCGAAGACTACTTACAGTATACTTGAAATCTAAATGGTGCAACTCAAAGAGATGGACAGATGTATTACAATAAATGGATTATTTATGCTACACTATTTCATTCTGATAAATTTTTCAGAACGTATGTTTTACTACAACAGGAGAATATAGCAATGACATTCTGATTAGCAGGTTAGATTAGAATGGGGAGGAGGGCACGGCCATTAAGTGGATACATAGCTCCTCAGAAATCATACTGAAATAATTTTTTATCCGTATGAAGCTGGAGAAGAGCACTTAGTGGATACCGTAAGGTTTGGTTCTGGGTTTCACACACAGTATTATCATTAATGTCTTAGATAAGGAGGTGGAAGATCAAATTTGCAAATTGGGGGAACCCAAGCGAGCGGTCAGACGAGGAGCCCCAAGCTCATTGGTAGCCACACATTACAATAAACAAGGCTGACATAAGGACATGCATTCAATTTTGCAACTACTAAGATTGTTGGATGAGCAGGCACAAAAACAGCCAGAGAAGTGATTGAAGCCTGGGAAATGGGCTCCTCCTCAATCAACAGGAGTGCCGATTTACCCCCAGCTTATCAAGTACTTAGGAGCTGAAGGCTTGGCAGCATGAGGAAACAACAGCCAATGACTTAATTGTCGAGGTTTGAATGGGTTCGATGAATAGCCACAATCAACACCTAAAAAGCAACATAGACACCATATAAATACCACACACAGAATTGCCCAAGGCACCTGCTTTACTGATTTAATTTCTTCTAGTACTTGTTCTTGTAACTAGGGAATATTTTATGTTCTTGTATGTTCCAGTAGCCTTGTGACTTGATAATGACAGTACTACTGATTTAACTTTTTTCTTCTACCATGTTTCTCCGACAATAAGACCAAGTCTTATTTTCTTTTAGACTTGAAAATAAGTACTTGGGCTTATTTTTGAGGAGG
>JANHGC010005821.1:2410-15130 GCA_027560395.1 Boaedon fuliginosus | reverse complement strand
ATCCCCCTATCCTCCCAATTAATACTCTTTTAACAATTCTTTATCCATCATCTCTTTCACACATTTTTCTTATCTTCTTCTTTTGTAATAACACATCATCTCCCACTCTTCTTCTTCTTCACTTTCCGTGGATTTCCTCATACATTATCCACCGTTCTTCTCTCGTCAATTGCCTGCCATCGCCATCTTTAACTCCCTGTTGACTCCTCCTCCCTTCCGGCTGCTGCCCCCACCATCCTCTGTCACATGTTATTCGTCTCCATTCTTTCCTTTGCTGATGCCTCCGTTTCACACCGCCCATCTTTCGCCTGTGCTGCCTTCATCGTTGATTTAGCCTCATGGTATGTTTCCGTCTCCTTTTTCGTTCGGCCAATCTTTTAAACGCCTCCTCCTCTCGCTTCAATAACAAATCACCATTTTGGATTAGTAATTTTTTTTTTACTTTTCTCCTGACCAAGCAGATCTTTTAATTGGGTAAACATCTCATACACTTGTTCTTTTAATTTTAATCACTGCACACAGAAATCTCCACCAGACCTGAATTTCATAGACACAATCCTGCAGGTTTTTAGGCAATACTAAGTGGGTTGCCTTTCCCTTCCCTTGAGAAGTTTTTCAAGATGGGCAATGTAGAGTACAACCTTGGCATTTTCATGGTCTCTATGCAACTTTGAAGTCATTGGGAGAGAAGATTGATGGGAAGGCACACAATGTAACAGTTGTAATTAAACTTCTCCATAGATTGGGGTAGAGGGAAGAGAATTCAAAGACAGATTAAATCAGATGAAAGTGCAGATGAAAGCATGAGGCAGACGTGGGCACAATTTGAAATGACACCTTGCACTAGGAAGGAGAAACCACAGCAGGCTAATCAGAGGTTGATAACTAAACGCTGTTGAACCACATTAAATATGCACTCTTTGTTATTGATAGTTTTCTTTCTAATAACTATTCCATTCACCCTTGGTGATTCACTTCCAAATATGAAACAAATATTTAGTGGTTCTCTGGTGACCCCTTCAGGGACACTTTATGAATTCAGTGAAGAGATCTTGCATGCGATCTCATATGACTCCTTTCACTGTGGTTTCCCCAGCATAGTAATATATGGCTGTGTCCTCTACTTTTAGGCTGCTCATTTGCAGATAGAAGTTGGAACTGTCTTTGTAGGTAATAAACCTTCCTTGGATTCTGGAAGAATAAGAGTTGCTACTAGATGTGTGATCGTCTGCCAGATTGTCCTCTGAATAACAATGAAGCGAGCTAATTAATTTACATTTGATGGCTTTTCTGACATTCTAATACTTAATCTCCACATGCTTGCTTCTTTTTTTCACTCCATTACCTGTTGCCATTTTAATGCAATCTCCATTATCCTCAAACACTATTACAGCATTATTTACCTCTGAACAAAGTTTAGATAGCTATAAATTCTGCCTCCGCAGTAGAAAAGGATGCAGCTGTTTGTTTTCTGGACTTCCAACCAATTAAAGCCTCTCCAAACAATACCACCATCCCAGAATTGGATTTCCTGGTTTTTACATCATTGGCATAATCACTGTCAACAGAACATTTCAATTTCAATTCTTCAGAGACCTGTATTTGAAGACCCAGGTTCACAGTTAACGATGTTGTTATTATTATTGTTGTTATTGTTGTTGTTCTTGTTCTTGTTGCTATCCCAGCTCATAATTTCTTATATACTGACAAAATCTATTTTATTTTTATTTCTTTAATTAAATTTATATGACTATCGGACTCTCACTGATTCCAGGCAGCTTAAAAGGCTAGAAACCCAATATAAAAACAATAAAAAGATAATTGTGAGAAAAAAAAAGTAGGGGGACGTTCAACCACTAATAGGACAAAACTGAGTATAGAAAGAATACATTTGTCCTAAAGGAATGGTTCCCGTGAGAATTCTTTCATGTTTTGTAATAAAGATATCTAGATCTCATGATCACAAACGTTTGACTATAATTCATAATTGTGCATCACAATTTGGAGAAATAAAACTTACAATAGGGGGAAATGGCGAGAAACAAAAGATTCCGTAACTCCAAATGTTTAAAATGTGATAACATTTCACATGGAAGAAGACACACGTGTACTTTACAGATAGCAGATCACTAAGCCACACCCACTAAGTCACATGGCTTCTTAGCCACACCCACCACTAAGCCATGCCCACAAAACAGGTTGTTAAAAAATTTGAAACCCGCCCCTGGCGATAACACTTTACATGGCAGAAGACACATGTGTATTTTACATGTAAGCAGGAAGAGGAAAAGGAACATGTGTTGTGACGCCGTTTTCCATCTGATAAAGAAAAATCCTCCTGAAAAACCACAGCAGTCCAGATGGAGCCTAAGAAGCAAAAGTTGTTCAACCGTATAAAGTAAGAGTGAATAATCTCTCTGCGTCTCATTTTTTATTTGGCCTATTTATCCCACTCCTCTCTGCCTGACTGATTTTGTTACATAGGCTAGACAAACCATTGGGTGGTTCTCTCTGGCATACTCCTTCAAGATATTTTAGTCATTCAAGGAGGAGTTTTTGCATGAGTTCTCCTAGGACTCCTTTCACTGTGTCTCTTGCACAGTAATACACAGCCGTGTCTTCAGCTTTGAGGTTGTTCATTTGCAGATAAAAGTTGGAACTATCCTTAGAGGCAGTAAAGCGCCCTTGGATTGTGGGTGAATAATAGTTGGTAGAAGAGCTATAATAGGAAACCAGCCACTCCAGTCCTTGGCCAGGTTTCTGTCTGATCCAAACCATCCAGGAGCTGCTAATACTAAATCCAGTGCCAGCACAAGTCAGTTTATGACCTTCTCCTGGTGCCTTCAGCACTGGATCTGACTGGGTCAGGACTACCTGGGAGAAGCCTCCTAAACAGAAGAAGGAACAGAATTGGATGAGAGTTAGGACATCACAGCCATATTTAAGAATTGAAACTTCACTTCAGTGAAGGAATAAAAGAAATAGAATAAAATGGCAAAATGAACGCACGGGAAGAAAAGACAGCCAATGTGAGGAGAACTGGAAGGAAGGATGGCATAGTGGAGAAATGGCTATTTCTCTGAGGGCTTCTGTGAGGTGAATCTGTCTGTCTGTTTGTGATGGGGAGCTTTGCGGGTTTAAATGGGAAGCGAAAGTGATGTCAATTTTGCATAAATACTTTTGGAACCTCTATAAATACGAGATGAATATCTGGGTGTCTTGAACTATATACACGAATCTCTTCTGCAAATGGAAGTCATTGCATTCTTTTCACATATTGAGTGTCCTGTGATTGGGGAAGAGAGGCAGGGTATAAATCAAATGAAATGAATAAAAATAAATAAATGAATGAAATATCCATCCAGATTATTTTCCTCTGTAAATTGAACTTGGTGCTTCATTTCTTAATTGTAGTGTAATTTATTTTAGAATGTGTTCCCTTAGGATCCAAGATATGGATGCTTGGGCTTACAGCATGTTCCCTATCTTAAACTAGCTAGCTTCTTTTTACACAGTCACCAAGATTTCTAATCCTTAACAAATACCTGAAAAACCACCAATTCTTTTCATGGGTTATTGAATCACTGCATACATAAATTTACAGCTGACTTTAACTCTTCAATGATTGTATAGACACAATCCTGCAGGTTATTAGGCAATACTAAGGAAGTGACTTGCCATTCCCTTTGCCTTAGATGTTTTACAGCTTGGTGATGTAGAGTACAACTCTGGGATTCTCATGGTCTCCATCCAAGATTGTAGTCATTGGGAGAGAAGATTGCTGCTCCATTTCTTATTTATTTGTAGTGAGGTACAAGAGATAGGAGGCAAACCACCGTAAAACAGTGCCTCCCACTCCCAACCCCTCAAGGCTCCCCAGAAGGATACCATAGTCAATGGTATCGAAAGCTACCAAGAAGTCAAGAAGCACCAGGATAGAGGAAACTCCCCTGTCCTGGGCCAGCCACAGATCATCCACTAGTGCTACCAATTCCATCTCAATGTTGTACCCTGGCCTGAAATCAGACTGAAGGGGATCCATATAATCAGTTTCCTTCAAGGTACACAGGATTTGAAGCACCACCACCTTCTCAACAACCTTTCCTAAAAAAGGGAGGTTGAAGACCAGATTAAAGTTGTTTAAAACTGTCAGTTCCAGGGAAGGCTTCTTGAGGTGGCGACTTACCATTGCTTCCTTCAAGGATAGTGGGAAGTGTCTCTCCCTCAAAGAAGCGTTGATTACCGCCTGGTGCCAACGGCGTGTCACTTTTTGGCCCGCTGAAACTAGCCAGGATGGGCAAGGGCCCAATAAACAGGTGGTGGCACTCATTACACCCACAACCTTGTCAACATCATCAGGGGCCACAGGAATAAACTCTTCTCAGTTAGTAGGGCTAAGACTCATCCCAATCACCTCAACAGATCCTTGTCAGCTATAGTCCAGGTCCAACCGAATCTGTGCAATTTTGTCTCACAAGAACTGAACAAACTCCTCAGCTCTACCCTGAAAGGGTTCCTCAGTCTCCCCTGGTTTGAAGAGGGAGCGAGTCACCCTAAACAGAGTGGCTGGGCGGCAGTCCATGAACTCAATAAGGGCAGCAAAGTAAGAATGCTTTGACACTCTTATCTCCACTAAGTATGTTCCGATAAGGACTCTTAATAGTGTTCGGTCAGATTCAGCTTGACCAAACAGAATATTGAAAGTAAACATTTGTACTAAATGTATGGTTACAGCAAGAATTCTTTCATGTATTATAATAAAGAAATATGAGATCTTATGATCAGATAGGCTTGCGTATAATTGATTATTGTGTATCACAATTTGGAGAAATACAACATACTATAGGGGCAAAGATTCCATAACTCTAAATGTTTCATGAGTGATAACACTTTACATAGAAGAAAGCACATGTGTACTGTTTGAGGGAAGCAGGAAAAGGAAAAGGAACATGTATTGTGATGCCCTTTTGCATCTGAAGAAGAAAAAATCCTGCTGAAAACCACAGCAGTCCAGATGGAGCCCAACAAGCAAAAGTTGTTCAACCGTATAAAGTAAGGGTGAATAATCTCTCTGTATCTCATTTTTTTCTTTGGCCTATTTATCCTAGACAAATAATTGAGTGGTTCTCTCTGGCATCCTGTTTCAAGATATTTCAGTCATTCAAGGAGGAGTTTTTGCATGAGTTCTCCTAGGACTCCTTTCACTGTGTCTCTTGCACAATAATACACAGCCGTGTCTTCAGCTTTGAGGTTGTTCATTTGCAGATAGAAGTTGGAACTATCCTTGGAGGCAGTAAAGCGCCCTTGGATTGTGGGTGAATAATACTTGGTGTTTCTAGAATCGTAATACCGAACAAGCCACTCCAGTCCTTGGCCAGGTTTCTGTCTGATCCAATTCATCCAGTAGCTGTTAACATTAAATCCAGTGACAGCGCAAGTCAGTTTATGAGCTTCTCCTGGTGCCTTCAGCACTGGATCTGACTGGGTCAGGACTATCTGGGAGAAGCCTCCTAAACAGAAGAAAGAACAGAATTGGATGAGAGTTAGGACATCACAGCCGTGTTTAAGAATTGAAACTTCACTTCAGTGAAGGAATAAAAGAAATAGAATAAAATGTCAAAATGAACGCACGGGAAGAAAAGACAGCCAATGCGAGGAGAACTGGAAGGAAGGATGGCATAGTGGAGAAACGGCTATTTCTCTGAGGGCTTCTGTGAGGTGAATCTGTCTGTCTGTTTGTGATGGGGAGCTTTGCAGGTTTAAATGGGAAGTGAAAGTGATGTCGAGTTTGCATAAATCCCTTTGGAAACTGTATAAATATGAGATGAATATCAGGGTGTCTTGAACTATATACACTAATCTCTTCTGCAAATGAAAGTCATTGCATTCTTTTCACATATTGAGTTCCTTGTGATCGGGGAAGAGGGGCAGGGTATAAATCAAATCAAATAAATAAAAATAAATACATACATAAAATATCCATCCAGATTATCTTCTTGTGTAAATTGAATTTGGTGCTTCATTTCTTATTTAATTGTAGGGTAACGTATTTTAGAATGTGTTCCCTTAGGATCCAAGATGTGGATGCTTGGGCTTACAGCATGTTCTCTATGTTAAACTAGCTAGCTTCTTTTTACACAGTCCCCAAGATTTCTAATCCTGAACATGTACCTGAAAAACTACCAATTCATTTCATGGTTTTTTTAATCACTGCACACAGAAATTTACAGCTGATTTTGAGTCTTCAATGATTGTATAGACACAATTCTGCCGGTTATTAGCCAATACTAAGGAAGTGGCTGGCCATTCCCTTCTCCTTAGGCGTTTTTCAGCTTGGCAATGTAGAATACAACTCTGGGATTCTCATGGTCTCCATCCAAGATTGAAGTCATGGGGACAAAAGATTAGTGCTCCATGTCTTATTTATTTGTAGTGTAATGTATTTTGGAATGACTTCCCATGAGATCCAAGATATGGATCCTTGGGATTATGTTCTCTATCTTAAACCAGGTAGCTTCTTTTTACAAAGTCACCAAGAGATCTAAGCTCTGAACTTAGAAAGTCCACCAATTCATTCTGAGGTCTTACTGAATCACTGTGACAGAAATCTACACCAGACTTTAATTGCATAGACACAATCCTGCAGGTTTTTAGGCAATACTAAGTGGTTTGCCATTCCCTTCCACTGAGAAGTTTTTCAAAATGGGCAATGTAGAGTACAACTCTGGAATTATCATGGTCCCCATCCAAGATTGAAGTCATTGGGAGAGAAGATTGATGGGAAGGCACACAATGTAACAGTTGTAATTAAACTTCTCCATAGGTTGGGGTAGGAGAGAAGAGAATTCAAAGACAGATTAAATCAGATGAAAGCACAGATGTAAGCATGAGGCAGACATGAACACAATTTGAAATGACACCTTGCATTAGGAAGGGGAAACCATAGCAGGCTATTCAAAGGTCAATAAGTAAACGCTGTTGAACCACATTAAATATACACTGTTTGTTCTTGATAGTTTTCTTTCAATTAACTATTCCATTCACCCTTGGTGATTCACTTCCAAATGTGAAGCAATCATTTAGTGGTTCTCTGGTGACCCCTTCAGGGACACTTTATGAATACAGTGAAGAGATCTTGCATGTGATCTGATAGCACTCCTTTCACTGTGGTTTCCCCAGCACAGTAATATATGGCTGTGTCCTCTACTTTTAGGCTGTTCATTTGCAGATAGAAGTTGGAACTGTCTTTGTAGCTAGTAAACCTTCCTTGGACTGTGGGAGAATAAAAGTTCCTACTAGACGTGTGGTGGTAAACTATCCATTCCAGTCTTTGGCCGGGTTTCTGCCTTACCCAATCCATCCCGTAGGTGTGAATGTTGAATCCAGTGACAGCGCAAGTCAGTTTATGAGCTTCTCCTGGTTTCTTCTTCAGCACCGGATCTGACTGGATCAGAACTTTCTGAGAGAGGCCACCTAAACAGAGAAGAAACAACAGAGTTGTGGGTAGGTTAGGACATCACAGCCATGGCTGAGGAACGCAGCCTCATTGGAGTGCCACAAAGAATGAAATGGGAAAGAAACGCACGAGAGCAGAAGATAACCAGTGTGAGGAGAATTGAACAGAGGGACACCATAGTGGAAAAATGGCTGGATCTTTGAGGGCTTCTGTGAGGTGAGCCTGTCAATGTATGTGAGGTTTGAAGTCGTGATGGTATAAATGAGAAGTGGAAGTGATGCCAATTTTGCATACATCCAGATGGAAACTGCATAAATACAAGATAAATCCCCAGGAGCATTAAACTGTCCAAGCTAATGTGCTCTGCAAAGAGAAGCTATTCAACATTTTGCACATTTGACTGGATCGCTCCTTTCTGTTAAACCTTCTTTGCCTTGGGTTTGCTCTTTAATTATAGTGGAATGTATTTGGAATGTGCTTAGAACCTAATGCTCTCTCACTTCCACTGTCCATCTTCTCATTACACCTCAGCTATATTTTGATCTCACGGTAAAGGGTAGAACTCTGGTTTCTCTGGTGGTCTCCATCCCAGAAGAAATGACACCTGACCCTGTTTTGTTTCATTACCCTGGGAAAGCGGGTTGAGGGTCTGCTACAGTCACGTGTGAAGATTTTATCCATAACACACATTTTCATCACCTTATGAAGAGGATATATATTTGTATATCCTTATCTAAGAGTGACATTTTAAAGTTGGCTTTCCTTAAAATGTTTTTCAAGGCATAAATATGATGAGAAGGAAGATAAATTTCTTAGGGGTCACAGCCATGGCTGAGGAACGCAGCCTCATTGGAGTGCCACAAAGAATGATATGGAAAAGAAACGCACGAGAGCATTCTTCTTTCTAGTTTCTGCCAGGCGTCCGAGGAGCCTGCTGAAGCACCGCCTCCGCCTTCTGCACCCGCAGCCATTTTAGTCAAGTTAATTTTATTTATTTATTTAATTTCCCTTTATCTATTGAAAGTCCAGCAAATTTAGTCCAGATAGAAATGCTTGAAGAGCTTAAAAAGTCTATTTTACCTTTGGGTCCTCGTTAAAGCTTAATACAATTGAATTCCATCACGAAAACCCTCGGTGTCACCTCTCCAAGTCTCACACAACTCTTTCACCCTGTGATTGCTCCGCCTTATAAATATTCATTGTTTTACCTTGTCTGTCATTGGATCTTATCAGGGTCCATCAATCTCTTCATCCAATCTCCTCTCCATTTCCCAACGATACAGATCTTACTTTTTTTTCCCCACTTCCTTGTGGTCGCTCCGAGCTTATGGCGGCAAGCCGCTTTTTCCTTGCAGCCAGTATGGAGCTGAGGCACGGGGCGAGAGAGAGACGGCACACTCTCCTCAAGTCCCGGCCCGACGTCCTCTTTCCCCAGGCTTCTGCAAAGTCTGGGTTTGGCCCCTCCGGCCCCCTGGCAAGTAGGAATTTTCGGGCGCTTTCACGGAGTCCCGTGAAAGTCTGCCCGATCTCGCTCGAACGCAGACCACGCCCCCTTATTGGTTAGGTTTGAATTCTACTCTTTTTTTCCCATCAGGAATTCCACACAGCTTATATTATTCCCACAATAACAACCTTGTGAGGCACACGGGCTAAGAGTCTACCATATGTTTTGGAGAGTGGATGTCTGCATATTATGTAAATATTAAACATAACAGTTACAGCTGCAGCTACACAGACTTTTATGAAAGACCCAGTGCAAAAGAAATCCTCCCTTGCCCACGGTCGTTAAGTGAATCCCTGCCGATATTTTAGTATCCTGGTCGTTAAGCGAATCAGGCTCCCCCCCCCCAATTGACTTTGCTGGGTGGAAGGTTCTAAAGGGAGGGGGGAAGGATCACGTGACCTTGGGGACAGACCTGCGACCGTCATAAATACAAATCGCCTGGCCGAGCGCCTGGGCTTTGAACCGCCTGGCCCTGTGGGAAAAAGTGAGTCCCTTTTGAGTGCCGTTGTAACCTGGGGACGCTCAATGAACTGTCATAAGTCGAGGACTCCCTGCGGAGCTTTCTCCCTTGGCAGGAGAGCCGTCTACCGGCCGGCTGCGAGGAAGGGCATCAGCCGCCTGCTTTGCTGGCGCCGCCTTTCCTGTGACGCCGTAATACGGGTGGGAACCGGTGCCCCCTTAACGACCTTGGGGACTTTGGCTCCCAGAATTCCGGGAAAGGGATGCTGAGCCGGGAATTCTGGGAGTTGAAGTCCCCAAGGGGGCTCTGGTACCCATCCGTGCCTTTAACATGACCGCATTGAGCAGCCCTTTGAAAGCGAGGGGCAGACTTGGGTTCAAGTCAGGATCGGAAGGCCCATAAGGCAAGATTGGCCTTGACTAGCAGAGCCTTATGGATCCACAAAGCCGCCTCTGCATCTCAGACCTCCCTGGGCAAGCCACCACTTTCACTTTCCCCGCGGCAAATGTGAAGTACAAAGCAGGGGCCTTTTACCTTGGGAGCAAAGCTAGTTTTGGGTGGGGAGGGGCTTTTTTTGCCTGCTTGATTATGATTTCTTGCATTCTGGTTCTGGTGCCCAAATCAGGGGCCGGTGGAAGGGATGTGATCAGGATCAAGGCAGCTCCTAATCTGCAGCATCCAATTCCGTCTGCAGGGGGGAGCTCTTTAATCTTGTTTAAGGGTTGCGATGTGCAGCTGAGCCCTTTTCCTTTTGTGGAGGAAGTCCTTGCTTAACTGCCTTTTTTTTTTTTTTTCAGTTTGGGTGTATGCATCTTGCAGGGTTTTCTGCAGGAGGTTTCCTGGGGAGCGTGGTTTAATTGTAGAGCAAGAGTCGCTTTGGGTAATGAGACAGGCCGCGTATAAATTTAATAAATAAATTAGTGGATTTAACTGTCGGCCCCAGAACATCTAGATTGCGGGTTCAAATTTCCTGGAACGGTCAAAGGATATGTGGGATATATTTCTCGAACAAGAAGCATTTGCATAGGTTTAGGGGATTTTGAGCATGAATTGGCCAAAGAAATGAAAAGTGCTCTTTTTAACATCGAGTTCCCTTCGGGTGAAGAGAGGCGGGGTATAAATTTAATAAATAAATTATTATTATTATTATAACATTCACTTCCCATCAATGTATAATATAGGCCATAATAGCCAAGGATGATCTCTTCCTGGTTAATCTTTTCTGAGTTCCCCTTGACTGGGGAAGAGAGGCGGGATATGAATCCAATAAAATAAAATAAAATAAATAAATTTTCCTAGTCCCACTAAAAAAATAAAGCAAGTAATTTAACTACCTCAGATGATGGGGGATTCCATTTGAACTGCATCCTCCTAAGTTATCCTCTGCCTAACAGAATCCTTTTGGGCTGCTCAGCATTGCTTCAGCTCTTCCAGTTTCCAGTCCTCCAGAAACACCTTTGTGAAAGACTCTCCACTTGCTTTTGCACTAGAATTCCCACCAGGGAAGTGCCAGGTGACCTCCTCTTCTCTTGCAGGAGAACTATGATGATCCTCACAAGCCAGCTGCTTCTCCTGTGGTCCATATCCGGGGCCTGATCGATGGCGTGGTGGAAGCTGATCTGGTGGAGGCCTTGCAAGAATTTGGCCCGATCAGGTGAGGAAGGGGCCGCCAGAACATCCTGTGGGGTGGGGAATATCAATGACAGATCGTGCAGGTTCAGTGACTTGGTTCTTTCCTCTCTCCATCCCACCCCTCTTCCCCCCCACCCAAGCTATGTGGTGGTGATGCCCAAAAAGAGGCAGGCTCTAGTAGAGTTTGAGGACATACTCGGAGCGTGCAACGCTGTGAACTACGCAGCGGACAATCAGATCTACATTGCTGGGCACCCGGCCTTCGTCAACTATTCCACCAGCCAGAAGATTTCGCGGCCCGGGGACTCGGATGATTCGCGAGGAGTGAACAACGTCCTGCTCTTCACCATTCTGAACCCCATCTACTCCATCACGACGGTGCGCTTACGAGGCTGCTTGATTGTGTGTGTGTGTGTATGTGTATGGGGGGCGGGTACATCTAGGATGTGGGAGTCCTGGCTTTCTTTTGTCGGGCCTCCAAGTTGCTTTGGAGCCAGATAGGAAGAGCAGACAGAGGGTTTAAGATCCTGGATGGTTTGCGGGTCTGTGTCCTTGTCTCAATGAGCTGTGTGTGGAAGTTTGTGGCAGGCAGGTCTGCTAAGGGACTCGCAGGGGCTGCTCTTGTGAGATAATGTGTTGACTTTGACTTTGTCTTGTAGGATGTCCTGTATACCATCTGCAACCCGTGTGGTCCAGTCCAGCGCATTGTTATCTTTAGGAAAAATGGGGTCCAAGCTATGGTGGAATATCCTTTCTTTATTTTTATTTTTTTTTGATAGCTGAGAAGAACGAAGCAGAGCTGTCTGCTTCTGCATGGGCTGTGGGACACGGAGCACTTACATTTTTGGCTAGGAAAGCTCCTGGGGTAAAGAAAGAAGACAGGCTAGCAGCTTGAAGAGAGTTGGCTAGGAAGCAAGATTTCCTTAATTCTGCAAACATTTGACTCTGTGCAGAGTGCTCAGAGAGCAAAAGCTTCTTTGAATGGGGCCGACATTTACTCCGGCTGCTGCACGCTGAAGATTGAATACGCCAAGGTGAGTGAGGGGGGGGTCGCAGAAGAGAGGACGGGGCCCCCTGTGTTGCACCGGAGGGTCTGGGGGCCCCCACCCCCTCAAATCAGCAAACGCTTCATTTCTGAATCGGAAGGGATTTGCGAACCAACAAAGTTGCTTCACTCAGATTCCCCCCAATTCACTCTGAAGGTTACTGGCTCTTCCCAGCTGCTGATAACCAAATCTGAAACAGCACAGTTGTAACCTGCTGGGCGTTACTTCTTTGCGTAAGATAACCTTGCAAGTAGAAAAAAAAAAGACCTTCTGTTGTGGGTTGAAAAAAAATGGGGAAAAACTGGCCTGGCATTTCTGCTCTGTTATAAGTTGCAGAGTGGCAGGAATTTCTCCCAGCAGGGCAGCTAATCTGTAAAACACAGGTGGGGCCTCAATGGGGATGAGGCCCAGCCAGTTACGGTTCTAAGTCTTCACAGTTGGGTCACGATGCGACCAGCCGGATTTTACCACCTTTCCTGCAGTAGTCGTTAAGTAAACTCCAGGACCATTAAAAAGCTGGTTTCCAGCAAAATTTGGGAATTGTAGTCATGGGATGCTACAAAAGTTGTAAGTTGTTTGCCGCCTCGAGTTCCCTTTGGGTGAAGAGAGGTGGGGTATAAAT
>JANHGC010005819.1:34017-44581 GCA_027560395.1 Boaedon fuliginosus | reverse complement strand
TAGATAGATAGATAGATAGATAGATAGATAGATAGATAGATAGATAGATAGATAGATAGATAGATAGCGATAGAGAGGGTGGGTGGGCAGGAGACTATTTGTACTGCACTTGGCATCTTGATATATCTCTTTTAAGATCAATTAAAGCATTATATGGGTTTGCTCATGTAGTTATTTGCAGCTCAAACTGGGAGTACAGTAGTCCTCCTTTACCAACAGTCTTGTTTAGCAATAAAATCATCATTAAAATTTATAATAGTTGGGGGGGGAAACCATCTTTGCCGCCAATTCTCGCATTTATGGCCATTGCAGCCTCCTGTGGTTACATGAATGCTATACAAGCAGCATTAATGGAGAAAGTAGAAGTGAAATACCAAGTCATAGAACAGAGAACAGAGAATAACAGAATTGGAAGGGAACTCGGAGGTCTTCTAGTCCAACCCCTTCCTCAAGCAGGAGACAAATGGTTGTCCAGTCTCTCTTTGAAAACCTCCAGTGATGAGCACTCAGAATTTCCGAAGGCGAGCTATTCCATTAGTTGATTGCTCTCACCATTAGAAATTTTCTCCTTAGTTCGAGGTTGCTTCTCTCCTTGACTACGTTCCAACCGGTGTTTCTTCTGTTTCCTTTTGGTGCTTTGGAAAATAATTTGACCCCTTCACCTTTGTGACAGCTCATCAGATATTGTAACACTCCTATCATGTCTCCCCTACTCCTTCTTTTCATTAGACTAGACATACCCATGTTCTTTGTATGTTTTGGCTAGGGGTGGGTTTCTACCAGCCTAACAACTGGTTCACTTAGTGTGGACATTTTGCGTGCGTGTGCATAAAGTGCTTGCGCATGCACCAAATGTGATCTGCGCACGCATCACTTTGGGGCCGAAAATCAGCTGATCAGCTGATCCTTTCTAAGGTCGGTGAGATGAGGACCCAGATTGTTTGGGGGCAATAAACTGACTCTGTAACTGCTTGGGGAGTGTTGTAAAGCTCTGATAAGGAGTATATAAAAAATCTGAGTGCTATTGCTATCCATGTTGTCAGCCCCCCCAGAGTCCTTCAGGAATTGGGCGGCATAAAACTGTAATAAATAAAAAAAATAAAATAATAAAAAAATATTTTTTAGTCCAGACAAGGGAGAAAATGTGACCCAGAGAAATTCCACCTTAACCTATTTAGCTTTGTATTGCATCACATCTGAATGAACAATTTTACCGATAGATCCTAGAGTTCCCTGGTTTCTAGAGCAATTCAGAAAGATCAAGCAGAAAAAGTAATGTTAGCAATAGCTGGCTGCCGGCCAACAAAATAGCAAGGTGGGTGCCTGTCACAGTCCAGTGATATGCAAACCGAAGCAGAAATTTTAGAAGTAGAATCCTTTTTCTCTCCATATCTAAAAACAGCAACTCTAATGTAGTCACCTGCCTGGCATGGTTTGTGACCAAGAATTCAATAAACAAGCAACAAATTCAAGGAAGGAGACAAGAGACCCAGTGGGGTTAGAACACAGCACAACAAGGTAAACACCACAGAGTTGAAAAGTTGTTCTCTGGGCTTTCATTCAGGGAATGAGGCCTGAGAATAAAATTATTTGTTCCTCAGGAAATAAATCAGCTATGCTGAGCTACCACTGAGATGCACTGCGAGAATATTTTACTCATTAGATGCTACTCTCCTGGCAGCCTGGCCATTAGCCAGGGCTATCTGAGTTGCAAAGCTCATGCCTCTGATGTTGTATCTTTAAAGGACACCTCTGCTTGGCACTGGGTGGCAATCTATCAGGCTGTAATGGGTGCATGCTGGGAACTTGGTGGTTCTGGATAGTTGCATAGCGGGTAAAGCAAGCGGCTCAGAAAAGACTCTTCCTAGGTCACAGAACGGTAAAAGTGACAGTGGGAAAATTGTACGTTCAGACCTGCAAGTTAATGTAGTTTTACAGTAGAGTAGAATTAGCTTATCTGGCCATATTTCCTGTCTCATCTTCCTGATAAGGATGAGACATGGATTGGTGCAAAAATGTGGGAGGTCTTCTTGCAGTCTTAACTTCTATCTGAAGAGCAAATGGCACTATGGTTATATGGCTATTGTTCCCATGGATTGGTTCCCATTGGATTGGATTGTGTCGATTGTTCCCATGGATTCCCATGCTCATATCACTTCTTACTTGAAGTGGGGCTTCCCTTGAAGATCATTAGGAAGAAAACTGGTACAGAATGCAGTGGAATTAAAGCTTCTGGGTGTTTAATCTGAGCCAGGTCATTTGCAGGACAATAATCTGTCTTTGATTGCTCCTGTCTGTCTCTTGAGATCTCATAGGATGAGCGTTGTAACAAAACGCATGGATGATCTTGGGGGACAAAGGAAGATGATGTTGTCCCAATCAGACAAGAGAAAGAGAGCCCCTAGTGGCCTAACTGATCAGACAAAGTTGACAGCAGGAAAATTGTACCTTCAGACTTGCAAGAGTCCGTTAATGCAGTTCTACACCAAAGAAGAATTAACTCATCTAGTTGTGCTTCCTATCTAATTTACCCAGGAAGATTAACATGGATGCTTTGGGTTCCTGATATGAACCAGTGGCAATTGGGGTCCCAAGGTATGTGAATCTAGTTGCAGCAAAGAAGAGCATATTCCTTAAGATTTGGATAGCCCCACTTTTACCACTTTTATTGGCTTTCCACAAGAACTCAAAAACCTGTCATTCCCCCCCCCCCAACATTGAGCCAAGTAATTTGATAACCTCATAATAATTGCGGCTTGATGTCAGCTGAACCTCTTTCTGTGTTTCCCTCTCCTTCTCTCTCTCTTTTCCTCCCTCTCTGCCCCCCTCCTTCTATTTCAGCTTTGTATTAAATGGCTAAAGTCGCAGTTGCAAATTAGGGGGGCGGGTTTCTGCTTAAATAAAATAATCCCAATTTCATGCACATTTATTTTGGTTAGATATATAAAATTAAATTTTATTGTAGAAAGGAAACATGCAAAAATAGAGTCTGTGAATTAGGACAACAGCCCAGCCTTTCACAGATCACATATAAATTTATATTATGTAATTGCATCATCATATACATATTGTGTATGCATATGTGCGCATGTTCGTGGTCAGATATAACTAGGACACACACACACAATTTCATCACATGATTGGCCAACCTTGCCTGAAAAATACTTTCCCTATGCCTCTGTAAGAAGAATCTAATTATAGTTATAAGGAGGGATGGAAATCCATAATGAATTTACCATAATTTCACGTTTATTACAATATATTGTGATTCATATAATTAACAGTATAGCTGATCTGCATCCGTGAAGAGCTGCTGGTAACATGAGTAAAATAAGCATTAATGCATCCACATAATTAACACAGTGATGGCAACAGAAGCTCCATTTATAACTATTTTGTGGTAATAACATTTTACGAGTACAGATTGTTTCATTATGTGGCATAATAATTGCCTTTACAAACTTAATAAGTTCATTAAAATGCCAGGTAGCATGCAAAGCTATGGAGTAGAATGCTGTCTCTCAAGGATATTTAAGGCAAAGTTGCCACTTAAGCAACTTCCTTATATTTCTGTTTAACATCCATTCAGTAAAAATGCTTTTGTCATTTTAATATTAGTCATGCATGGCAGATTTAAAGTTGTTTATTTAACTAAAGGTGTTTTTTTTCTGTCTGTGCTTTAGCACCTTTTCATAACTGTTATGATATTCCTATGCAAAATTATTATCATTATGATTATTACCTCAAGAACTTTATCAAGTATACATAAATCGGCCTAATTCCTTGACAAATATCTTTTAAACTTTCATTTAATTTTAATACATTTTTACTAAAGGCAAACATTTCATGTAAAAAAATATAACTTGCTGGAATACGTAATGTGACAGCATGTCTGAAACCTGTAATACACAAAAAAGGTTGTTAAAATGAAGTTAATAAGGCAGGTTGCTCAGAACTTGATTATTGTCATGCAATTTAATTACACAAAAATGTTTCAAATAAGGATTCTATGTCATCAGCAGGTTTCCTGATATTTTCTCACATCTTTATCAAAAAAACCAAAGAAGATAAAAACCCTCAAATTGCAGAGGCATATCATAAAGCTTATTTAAATGAGCGGTCAGCAATAGAGTAAACTCTTGAACAATATTATTTATCTGATCCTGGCTTTAGGAGCTCAGCTGGCATCCCCTATCTATTAACTAAGCATCTTTCTGAAATGAAACAGCCCATATTCTGATTAGCATTCTGTATTCTTGAAGGCTTCCTGGTTTTGCAGATAGTTTTCTCCCATTTATTGTCCCTTCATCTGATAAAATATGTTTTCATCATTTACTATGCAAAGCAGATACCAGATAGTTCCTCCTGTCAAAGTTCAACCTAATTAATGTTCATCATATTATCACAAGTTCTTCCATATGAACAGGATAATATAGTGCTATCTGTTTTTTAAAAAAATACATTTGTAACTTGCAACACAACGATATATTCTTTTCTATAAACATATGACTGTTAATAGGTGCAATCTCACCCTATAATTTGATATTCCTTACACAAGCCACTGCATCACCCCATGGCATCTGGCATTCATAAACTTGATTATTAGAAATTTTAATTTTAATTAGAAATTTCTTCCAAAACTTAACTTGGCCAGCAATTATAAAGATTGTCAAGTTTATAGCAATAGCTATGACTTGCAGATGCTTAGCAAAATGTTATTGTTATTAATTATTTCAGATTTTGAGGTTTTTTATATATTATTATATTTCTTTTATTTATTTGATTTATTATAGCTATTCAATTAAAAAAAATGCATGTCTGGGACTGTAAATAAATGAAATGAAAATGTTCGAATGATTAATTGAATTTATTCAATTCAGATATCACCCAACTCTGAGCCAATTCAGGGCAATATGCAATAAAACAGAATAAAAATATAAAACAATAATTAATAAGTAAGCAAAAAAGAAAAATAGACCGATGGCAAATCGAGTTAACCACATTCATATCAAAAAATCGATCATCTAAACCCAGGCCTGGGAGAACAGCCAAGACCCTAAGCTTTCTATAATGCCATTAGGAGATATATGGATATTAGAGAAAAGAAACTCTTCATCTTTTATTAAGAAAGGATAGTTCTCCCAGGAGATAATCCATCTGAGCCCTGGCACCTGCATCCTGTTATTGTTGTAATCTAATTTGATACAAAACATATTTACTGCCTGCCTCTCTGCTCTCAATGTTGCTGGAAGGTTTCCATCCAGGAAAGAGGAAAAATTGCTTGGGTTTAGAATTATAGGAAGGATTGGGCATGGAAGATTATATTCAAGTTTATATGACAGTGCATCTGGTAATCTTACTGTGAGCCAAAAAAATAACTGATGGAAAAACTGAAATAGGAATATATATATCAGAGCATCAGAGCCGAAAAACAGCTGATCGGCGCCGCTGCGCCGATCAGCTGAGCTTCAAATGCTGAACTGTTTGTTAAATGTTGCTGTCGGTTCAGGCAAACCAGTTTGCCCAAACTGGCAGCTAAATTTAACTAATGGTTCGGGATTTGAAGTTCAGCTGATTGGCACGGCAGTGGTAATCAGCTGTTTTAGGCTCTGCCACCCCTCAGCTGTTTTTTGGGGCTAGAAACTCATCCCTGGGGGTGGGGTCACATGCATATGCATTGGGGAATGGGGGTGTGGACACATGCGTGGAGGTGGGGGTCACACACACATTGCATTATGGGTGCGGGCACGTGGGGTGCACGCAAAGGTGCATGCATGCACTTTTGGCACACAATGACAATGGGGTTAGCCATCTCTGTTCTAAGATATCCATCCTCTTTTGTCCATTAATCCTGCTGAGTCAATGCATTAATCACACATTTGAAATATTATTCAGGGTGAATCCTCATGTGTATCATTTCATAGAGATTGATCAGATGAACTCTAAGTATTAGTTTACTTAAATGTGAATTTGCTGCACTCTTAAACTAGGGATATGGAAATATGCCTTGCACTCAACCGGCTATTGGTGTATCAGTTTTTACATTGGCTTATTTTCTTTTTACTTTGGCTTATTTTGTTTTAATTGTTTTAACATTATAAAAAGAAGCAATAATCTTTGCATTCTTTCTTGTTCCAATTGATATATACTGCCTTCTCTTGCATTGTTAATTAGATGTTTCTCTTCTCTGCAATTCAGAGGTGGGTTTCAAAAATTCCAGCAACTGGTTCTCTGCCTGGTTCCGGGGTAGGCGTGACCATGGTGGGTGTGGCCTAGTTGGCCTCCTGCACCATGGCACGGGGGGGCGGGGGGGCATTTTCGCCCTGGAGCCTGAGGAGGGAAAAAATGGCCTCCCCCCCAGAGGCCAAAAATAGGCCGTTTCAGGCCTTCCACGATTTCTGGGAGGCCCAATTTTCAGCTTCCCCAGGCTCCAGGGGCTTCCCTGGAGCCTGAGGAGAATGAAAATGGCCCACCCAGAGCCTCCGTGCATGCCCTACACTTACCTGGCATATGCATGGAGACTCCTATGAGGGGCGAGGCAGGGTAGACAGGGACAGCTGGTTGTTCTAAATACCGGTTCACCGAAGCAGATGTCAAGTTAACATCCGGTTCGCCCGAACCGGCTAAACCCCACCCCTACTGTATAAAATCTTTATTTCAAATGTATTGCCTTCCTCATGGAATTTTTCATTGATAGAGAAATGTCAGATTGATTAAGCTTTTCAAAAAATATTTGGAGTATTATATAGTACAATGTAAGCAAGTTATAAACATACTGATAATTAAAATGGGTTTTTCAGTGGGTCCCTTTGGAAAACAAATGGCAGCCTTCTATTTTATGCTGCAAAACGTAAGCCGCTTGTTTAAAAATTCCCAACAATATAACATGTATTCTGAAAGTCAGGAAGCCTCTAATGATGGATTCCTCCCTCTTATAAAATGACCCATGAATCCTATATCTTTCTTGTTATCTAAGGCAGTTGAATCAGCAAAGAGAGGGTAGAGGGGGGGGGGGGGGAAACCACCAAAATAAAATGCATCAAAAATGTCAAATTAAGAAAAAGTAATGGAAAGTACAAGACAAACTTTATTTCATTATTTATTCAATCACTGTATGCCCTTTTTTCTATGTGACACACACACATACACACACACAAACCTTTGCTAATATTTGTGTCTTACTTCAAGAAAGAAACACAGGGTATGGATTGGTTGAGGTGTGTGATAGGAATTAACACAAAACATTGAATGAACATCCATGGATGAGTGTAGATTTGGATTTGGTGCTCTCTAATCCAAGTCCAACAATTTAAATGCTGTCCAACAGTATTGTGCTGATTGAAATCAACACCATTACTCTCTGGACTTGGTCTACAAAGTTTTTTTTTTTCTTGTTGAATCATGACTGGATCTTGGTAAGACCCACAGGTGGTATTTAGCCAGTTCTGACAGGTTCGGGAGAACCGGTAATGATAATTTTGATTGGTTCGGAGAATTAGCAAATATCATCTCTGCAGCAAATACCACCTGCAAATACCCCAGCAAATACCACCCCAGCAAATACCACCTGGGGTTTTTTTTAATAAAATTTTATTGGTTTTCAAAAGGAAAAAACCCGGTTTGTTTTTTGTTTTTGTATATTTCAATTCTCTATTTCCACCATTCTCCCACCTATGTTCCCAGTCACATATAATCAAATTTATAAAATACTCTGCAAGTAAATCTCTTAAAATGGCTACAATCTTGAATATCTTCAATTCATTTACATTCTATCATAAAATCAATCTATATTCAACCAATAGTGTCAATCAGCATTTAAAACAGTATCATTTAAAACGAATACATTTGCCAGAGCATTCTATTAATACGCTGTTTAAAAAAGTCTCTTCTATCCTTTATCATGTCTTCTTTTTCTGGAAAAGTCTGTTTCCCTCATAACGCCTAATTGATCCCTTTTCTCCCTGTGGGCTCTGCCATTTTCTTTCCCCTTTCTTGAAAATTTCGGCATTTTCAGCCCTGCCTCCTCCTCTCATACTCGTCTCTCCAGCTGTAAGTTATTTTGATATTTGGGGCTCCTTTCTTCTTTCTCCTGGCTCCGAAAATAGGATTTAATTTCCCTTTGTTTTTTGTTTAACATGGCGAGATTCTTTGCCTCTCTTTCCAGTTACCCAGGGGTTTCAGCTTGTTTGTCTTTCTCCTCCAACGCCATTTCAGCCTGCCCTGGTAACGCCTCCCATTCCTCCATCAATTCCAGCTCTCATCTGTTAAACCATTCCATTAATTTTAATCCTACTTCTTTTATCTCCCCCAACGTGTCCAAAGTTCTTTCGCAAGTTCCTTTTGCCTCCCCAATACAGTCCAGCATGTTAAGATCCATTCCAGTCTTTCATAATGCCTCAATCCACTCTCATTCTGTCAGATTATTATTATTATTATTATTATTATTATTATTATTATTATTATTATTATTATTTATTCAATTTATATCCTGCCTCTCTTCACCCATTTGGGGAACTCGAGGGAGATGACTGTCCTCTTAGAGTCTACCGCCCACTATGGCTCTTAATCAATTTTCCATGGGTTTGGCTTTTCCGTATTGCGCAAATAGTCAAAAACCCCACCAAGCCTCTTTGCGTGCCCTCTTTATACTTCTTTTGGGGATAATTATAGGTTTTGTTATCTTTCCAGGCTATTCACACCATACACCTGGCTCTTTTCTCTTCCTCCTGTACACTCTTGTTCCCAGATGAGCCCGACTTCATGGCCACCTTTTTAAGGCCATTGACACTGGCCGTCAGCTGCAGGGCTGACATTTGAAGGGGAGAGAATTGCAATTCCTCTCGACCCCCCTGTGTATTTCTCCATTGCTTTGCCTCCCCTCCAGGGAAACCTAGGTCCCTCTAGAGACCCCTGGGCTGGCAGAATGGGCACAAAATTGCGGAGCTCACTGGAAGCCAAACCAGAAGTCGCAAATACTACCTTTGATTGGCCGACCACATAGCCAAGACACCTTATTTGTACACATGTTGAATAGGGTTGTACAGGCATATGTGTTTGAAACTATTTCAAAAGTGTATGATTTTTTTTAAAGATTGATTGACTATTGCCTTATTGGTGATTAAAATGACACACAATATTGGCTAATTAAATGAAACATATCAGAAGGTAAACGTGGGTTGCTGCGGAATTGTTTCACCTTTAAAAAACACCAAATAGGAGAAGAGTGCATTTGCATTTGTTCATTTGTTTCTATTCCCTCCCTTCTCCCTCCCTCCACCAGCCTTGGAAAAGATCTTGAAAGGATTCAAAACTTCCACAGAAAAAAAAGATAATGCATCCACATTGCAAACTCAGCAGCTATATTGCCAGATTGCGAATTCTTTTGTTTCTTTGTTTTTATGTGCAATTAGTTTTAGAACTTATTTTAAGACTGAGCCTTCCCAAGGTGGCTCCTATAAAACAGTATATTAAGCATTAAGCATTAAAACTACTCTGACTGAAATACAGACTCCTTCAGATTTTTTTCTGATGACTGTCTGGAGACTGCGTGGACACAGCTATCCCCACGATAGAGCAATAGTTTGTCATATTGTTCCCCCGTAAGGGGTGAAGAGAGGCGGGGTATAAATTTAATAAATAATAAAATAATAATAATAATATTTTTTTGTTTCTTAATTTTGTAATCTAAGCCTACAACCCAATATACCTTGATAATCTCCTATTTGTGTTTCAACATCAACAAATGACTAGGGTTGTCATTTCGGATGATGGCCTATCCCAGTGATGGCAAACCTTTTCGGCACCAAGTGCCCAAACCGGAATGCACATGCATGCTTGTAAATGTGTGCGTGCTGGAGTGCCGGAAAACCAAAGATCAGCTGGCCGATGCATGCATGCCTGTTTTTTGGCTGTTTTGGGGTCTGTTTTCGGACTGTTTTTGGCCTGAAAATGGCCCCCAAATGGCCTGTCTTTGGGGCATTTTTGGGGAGGCATCTTTGGACATTTTTTGTGTTGTTTTCCAGTGCTCCCAGGGGAGACATTTATTCTAAGCCTGCTGGAAGAGCCAGGTCTTCATGGCCCAGTGAAAGGCTAACAGATTTGGGATGGTCCGGATCCCCACAGGAAGCTGATTCCAGAGGGCCAGAACCAGCCACAGAGAAGGCTTTCATCCACAGCCCCGCCAGCTGGCCTGGCACTGCTTAGCTGACGGGACCCTCAAGAGGCCAACCCTGTGGGATCTAATGGGGTACTGGGAAGCATGAGGTGGAAGAAGGCAGTCTTGAAGGTAACCCGGTCCTAAGCCACGTAGGGCTTATCCCTTTCCTTTCCTTCATTATACTAGACACACCCAGTTCCTCAAACCATCCGTAGCATCGTTTGGACTCCTCTCTTCTAATATTATTATTATTATTTATTATTTATTTGATTTATATCCCGCCTCTCTTCCCCAAACGGGGAACTCGAGGTGGCGTACAACACAAAATACGGTGCCCTGACAATAAAAACTACACATTCAAGCCAACATTCAAACAACAACCATAAAGGGAGGAGATCTTAAATCCAA
>JANHGC010005819.1:23438-33917 GCA_027560395.1 Boaedon fuliginosus | reverse complement strand
TTTAACGCTCTGAATAGCACATACATCCTTGTCAGATATATGTTTAAGGCTCTGAGAAGCACATACACACATCCTTGTCAGATGTATGTTTAAAGCTCTGAAGAGCACATACATCCTTGTCAGATGTATGTTTAAGGCTCTGAGGAGCACATACGCACATCCTTGTCAGATGTATGTTTAAAGCTCTGAGGAGCACATGTGCACATCCTTGTCAGATGTATGTTTAAGGCTCTGAGGAGCATATACACACATCCTTGTCAGATGTATGTTTAAAGCTGTGAGGAGCACATACGCATATCCTTGTCAGATGTATGTTTAAGGCTGTAAAGAGCACATACGCACATCCTTGTCAGATATATGTTTAAAGCTCTGAGGAGCACATACGCACATCCTTGTCAGATGTATGTTTAAAGCCGTGAGGAGCACATATGCACATCCTTTTAGCCTAGAGGTTCTGAGGAGCTGTGGCTCCATTATTTCGAGGAATATTTATGACAAGAACAAGGAAACTAATGTAAATAATATATTAACATTTTATTGTTCTGGTTAGACTTCCATAATAAATATTTTTTTTTGCTTGAAAGAAGAACTATCTTCAAGTGTCTCCCTGTGCTAAGAGCGATTGTCAAGATCATCACCTCAAATGGATTCACATCACAATATTTTTCTGACAACATTAAAAGCTCTGAGGAGCTTGATTACCTCTAGCACCTATGCTATGAAGAAAACAGGCATACCTAGGTACCCCTGTACTTTTACTATGACCAGGAGGACAATGACAACTGCCTTTGAATGTAAATAATTGTTTATTGACTTTGTGAATAAATAGTTCGTGTTCACCTTCTGCAAATCTTCGTGCCTTTGTGTTGAGGCTGAAGACAGATTGGATCGCTGGGCAAACTGCAAGCCCTGAGTTCTTAATAATAATATTCTTTATTTTTTTTGTTGCAGGACACAGGAAAAGGGAAATGGGAATAAGGACTTCGCCTCCAAGGAGATTCCATCCTCCAAAGGTAAGTTCAAAGCTCAAGAGCAAGCACAAAAGTGGGCACGTGGGTCAGGTTTATGTAGGGATGGCACCATATTGCCATCTACAGTCACGATACACACATTGCAGCACAATATACAATAGACATTGCCACCTAGTGGCTAAGGCGGGGATAGAGCCTAATGGCATGGATTTATCCGTGACATTTTGTGTGGTTTGAAGCAAACGGCAACGACCATCGCCTCAGAAAATATTTTCAGAAAATATTCTGACAATTTCAGACAAAGGGTTGGTCCAATCTCGTCTGAGAAACCTCTTTAAAATGGTTCGTTTTACTTGCCTGATGTATCCTCCTCTCTTCATTTTCTCTATTGTTTGTTTGTATCCAACTGGTAATGCTACTTTCCAAATCAGTTGAGTTGTCTTCATCTTATCAACGGCTAATTATTATATTGAGACCCTGATAAACTACAGGTCTTCTTGATGTGAATACTTTTATTATGAATTTCAGTGCAATCTTGAGAACCATGAATGTTGCTGGCAGGCATGTGGAATTAATCAGTCAGTGTAGTGCTGGTAGGGACCTTGAAGGCCTTCTAGTCAAAGTCCCTGCTGAAGCAGGAGACCTTATACCAGTGATGGCAAACCTTTTTCACACCGACTGCCGAAAGCACGCACACATGCACATGCATACCCAAAATGCACCCCCTGCATGTGCCATATGTGCCATACATGCACCCCACATGCCATGCATGCACCCCGCCCCTGTGCATGCACCCCACCCCCCCATGCATGCACTCTGCCCCTCATGAATGCACGGCAGAGAGCCAAAGACCAGCTGGCTGGCGGGAGGTGCACGTGAATGGGCGGCAGAGCTGAGCTGGGGCAATGGCACGCATGCCGACAGAGAGGGCTCTGCAAGCCACCTGCGGCACGCATGCCATAGGTTTGCCACGACTGCCCTATATCATTTCAGATAGGTGGCTGTCCAGTCTTTTCTTCAAAACCTCCTGTGTTGGAGTATTCATAACTTCTGGAGGCAAGATGTTCCACTGGTTAATTGTCCACATGTTAGCAAGTTTCTCCTTAGTTCTAGGTTGCTTCTCTCCTTGATTAGTTTCCATCCATCGTTTCTTGACCTGCCTTCTGGTTCTTTGGAAAATAATTTGACCCCCTCTTCTTCAACCCTTCAATACTGGAATATTGCTACCGTGTCCCTGCTAGCCCTTCTTTTCTCTAGACTAGCCAAACCCAAATCCTGCAACTTTACTTCATATGGTTTGATCTCCGGGCCTTTAATCGTCTTAGTTGCTCTTCTGTATTATAAAACCATATTTTATAATATGGTGACCAAATTTGAATGCTTGGCAACTGGCATGTACTTATGTCAGTTAATTAAAGTATAGTCTTTATTTATTCAGATTGTGGGCCATCAATTCCTCCATATTCTTACTCCATATAAAACTACTTTTGTAGGGTTTTGCAGTTAAAGGGGTTTTAATTGCCACAGGTAATCTTGATTTATGCCCATAAGTTAAATTAATGTTCATAAATGAAGGAATATCTGTATATATTTATTTATTTATATTTATTTATTTATTTATTAAATTTGTAGGCCACCCACTCCCATAGAACTCTGGGCAGCTTAGAGCAATTAAAAACATGTACCCAATACACAATTGAAATTTAGAAACCAACCATAAATAAGGTTAAAACTCTCCCTCCGGGTGGAATCATTGACCCCAAGCCTGCTGGCACAGTCAGGTCTTGACAGCTTGGCGAAAGATCAACAGGTTGGGGATAATCCGAATCCCCAAGGGCAGTTGATTCCAGAGGGATGGCACAGCCACAGAGAAAGCTCTTTTCCACGGAACTGCTAGCTGGCATTGTTTATTTATTTATTTTTATTTTATTTCGATTTATACCCTGCTTCTCTTCCCCGGTCAAGGGGAACTCAAGGCGGCTTACAACAATACAATAATACAATTTATAATATAACACATTAAAATTACCATTAACCATCCATACAGCAATCACACATCCAGGAAACAGGGAAAAAGAGAAGGAAAAAAGACAAAGGAGAGTGGGACGTCGATTCCAGGGCTGCTTACAGAGCCAGGTCTTGGTGGCTCTGCAAAAGGCCAGTAAGTTGGAAATAGTTCTAATCTCCACCGGGAGTTGGTTCCAGAGGACCGCCGCCGCCACAGAGAAGGCCTTAGCTCGGGGGCCTGCCAGATGACATTGTTTAGCTGACAGGACCCATAACAGGCCAAATCTGTGGGATCTAACTGGGTGCTGGGAGGCAAAGGTAGCAGAAGGCAGTCTCGAAGGTACCCCACTCCTAAGCGATGTAGGGCTTTAAAAGTTGTTACTAGCACCTTGAATTGCACCCGGAAGACCACTGGGAGCCAGTGCAGCTTGCCAAGGATTGGTGTTATATGGGTGTGCCGAGGCACACCCATGATCACTCGCATGGCCGCAATCTGGACCAGTTGAAGTCTCTGACTTCATTTTTCATGGGCAGCCCCATGTAGAGCATGTTATAGTAATCCAATGGGACCATTGCTTAGTCTATAGCTCTTTTTCCTGTGTCCCAAGGTCATTCCCACATTATATCAGAACAGATCAGCATTGGCACATATATTCATTGTATTCAATCTTGTTCTGATAAAGGGCTCTTTGGTGGCAGGAGACTGAACATGTAAGATGGCACAAGATGGCACTCCTCTGGCCCAGCAAATCAGCTGAGTGGGAAAGTCTTATGTTCTAAGCTCCTTTCTAAACTGTAATAAGGAGTGGATCAGTCACAATCTCCTCTTATTGGACTGGAAATGTCAATTCTTATTCTGAACAGTGCAGTCTTCCCCCCTTTTTAAAGAACATTGTTCACAACCATTTATTAACGTCTTGAGGTTACTTCTGTTTCCTTTTGTGTGTGTGTGTGTGCGCATGTGTGATTATCTCGTGCCATTTTTACTCCGACAAGCCCATGAAATCAATTGTCTGCTTGATTTCTTGGGAAGGTTGTCTTTGAATCAAATTATTTGGAGGCGGACGCGGGAAGCGTTGAAAGACAATTTTCCTATTTGCACATAAATAACTCCTAACAAATCAATTTGTATGACAAATAAGAAAAGAATTGCAGCAACGTACCCTGTGATTTGTAGGATATTTGTATGAACATTTGCAGCCGGAATATTTTGTTTTCATCACATCGTTGCCAGCCTAGGAAAGGTCATATTTATTGGCTGATATATTCAGTCATATGGGAATAAAATAGTTATTGTCAACATCAGTGGAAGTGTGATTTGAAAGCCGTGCATGTCTAAATAAATAAATAACTGGCAGTTAATACTGCATTGAGAGGGAGACAATGCGCCCTCATTCCCAATTTGAGATGTTGTAAAAGAAACAAATTACAGGTTATAAAACCTCAATAAAAGAGGAATATGGAATGTGGCTGATCACTCATTGTCTTGGAGGCTTAGAAGTAGATGAATAAAACATAACTGCTAAAAATCTACTAGTATGCAAACACTGTCCCAAATTTGACTTGTATTGAGTTGTTTGGATAATGGGGCCAGCCAGATTTTTTTAAAATTTATTTCAGCAAGGTAAAAGACTCTTATAACAAGAAAAAAAGTAGCAAGAATGTGGCAGTGGGAGATTGAAGTGTCAAAACGGCACAAGATGTTGGATTTCAAATAAGGTTGAGTTAATTAATTAAATGTATTGATTAGCCTAGAGGCCATATCAAAATACAAGGTTCAAACATGTATTATCAATAAAATCCTATAAAAACAATTTAAAATAAGAATAGTAAAATGCAATAATTATGGGATAAAATGCAATAATTTAATACATAAATATTTAAAATAGAATACAATAACATAAAGTTATATTTCTGTATCACCCTTACAATCTACTCCGATCAGGCCCACATATGCTGATCTCAGTCGGACCATTTTAATTGGAAACTGTGCTATATTAAATGTCATTTTCAAATTCTGGCTACACATGAGGTGCGTTGTTTTAATATGGGCCTCCCACTGGGCCATATTTCCTCCTTCTATTACATTAAAAAAAATCACACAAATGCAGCAACTTCTGGAGGTTCAAAGTCAAAGTTTTGGTCCATTTATACCATTGAATCATTAGGTTATACAATGGTGCTGTCAAGGAAAATTACAATTTTCCATGTACTGATGCTAATTAATTAATTAATTTAATGTATGAATCAAAGTACTCATCTCTTATCCCTCTGTTTTTATTGGCAAAATGTGTTTGAACCTTGTATTTTGATATGGCCTATAGGCTAATCAATAAAGTTGTTTAATTTATTTATATGGTTTAATGAAATATTATCTAGAAACCTCTAATGGAAAAAAATCCTGGATATATTATAATTAAATATCAAATGGGGCTGCTGGCAGTTTGACTTCACCTAATGTAGAACAACTGTGTCAAACTAAACAATGTCAGCTGGCGGGTCCCCGTGCTAAAGCCTTCTCTGTGGCAGCGCCGACCCTCTGGAATCAGATCCCTGAGGAGATCAAAACCATCCCCACCTTGTTGGCCTTCCGAAAAGCCACGAAGACCTGGCTTTGTCGGCGGGCCTGGAGTTGACTACCTCTCCCTCTTGAATGTTGTTGATTGCTTGTTTTAATATTTTTAAATTGTATCAATTGTTTTACTGTAAATTGTTGTTAGACGCCTCGAGTTCCCTTTGACCGGGGAAATGAGGCGGGGTATAAATCAAAATAAATAAATGGGATTTATGGGACTGCTACTTGGAACTCTTGCCAAACTCAAAAATAGTTTGGAACATTCACTTTCCTCTATCTATCCCGGCATTATTTATCAGAATTTGATAGAGATGCAAAAAAAAAAAAAAAAGATTTTTTTTTCCTTTTTCACCCGGAATCATGGAAGAAAGATGATGAAATAAACTGAAGATGAAGATATATTTGTACTTCTAGGCTGCAACAGTGGTACCTGTTTCACATACCTAGAGATTCATCCACATAACACTTTGCTGCTTTTGACCAAGCACTTCCAGTGCAATTTTTTTCATAATATCCTTTCAGTAACATACTGAGAGTCACATTCTAAGAAGTGGGCAGCAGCAGCAGCAGGATAAAGGAATTAGTGAGGTTAGAACATACTGTACACACTCAAATTTAATTTTGAAATATAAATTTAAATGCAATTATCATTACATTAATTAAATACTGATAATACGATTACTTCTTATGCATTTAAATTTAATTATCATTACATTAATTAAATACACTTAATATGATTGCTCTTCATGCATTTTATAATTTCCTCCTTCTATTACATTAAAAAAATCACACAAAAGCAGCAACTTGTGGAGGCTCAAAGTCAAAGTTTTGGTCCATTTATACCATTGAATCATTAGGTTATACAATGGTGCTGTCAAGGAAAATTACCATTTTCCATGTATTGATGCTAATTAAACTTACTGGGTAGAGTTATTTCATTGATGTATGACAGAGTCCATCAACATGATGGGTTTAAGGGCCCTCTGAAGACTGACCACACTCAACCATATAAAGGGATGTCAAAAATGTTAGCTCTACGAGTTTTTGAATTTGAAGAAAACACTGAATTATTGTTTTTCTTAACCTTCTTTTTTTAATCTATCCTAGATCAGGGAAAGTATGAAGCATTTATAAGTTTTTATTTATTGATTTTAATATTGATCTGGTCAACATATAATACAACGTGAACAATGTGCCTTCTCTGTACTGCTCATTGTTTAATCAGTGATTTTTCAATCTTAATAACTGTAGGATGTGTGGTTTTCAACTCCTGAATTCCCTAGGCAGCATCTACCTAAGAATTTGGGGAGTTTTAAAATTTCCAAGTTTGAGAAACATTGCTTCGGATTTTTACTACCATAAAAGGCATCAAAGGCAGACTAGAAATAAAAATTAAAATATGCAAGAAAATGGTAAGAGAACTTCTATCTGATCTTGATGAATACAAATCACTGGGATCTGACAGATTACACCCCAGAGTTCTAAAGGAGCTTGCAGATGTTATCTGTAAGATTTGGTGAAGGTTGATGGATGTTTGGATTGATCGCTGAATGATATTGAAAGACTTTGAGCGACTTGTATGAATTATAGAAATGTTTATTTACAGAGAAAACAATAAAATAAAATAATAAACCTTATTTATGACTATTCTAGTATTTATAAATATATACACACAAAGATGTAGGCCTCTGGCCTTCCTAATCTGTTACCCCAGTAATCTCTTTTGATAAGTGCCAACCAATACCTCAGTATCTGGTGACAAGACTCCCTCAAAGGGAAAGGTGCATGGGTTGCTCCTTATATAGCCTCAGGGTGGCTCCACCCTCACTAGTGGGGTGATGATGACAGAAGGTGGTGTGATGTGGAGAGATGTGGTCAGGTCACCATCTTTCACTCAATGCCAACTGTCATTTTCTAAGTACCAACATGGCACAGCATTTTTTCTAACAGACCTCTACTTTGCTGGCCATGTAAATAAATAAAATAGATTTAAAATATATATACTCATTACATGAATAGGCACATACTTGTGCACAATTTTTCATGGTCTGTTATAGGCAGAGGTTTAGTTAATAGGTCTGCTATTTGTTGTTTTGTGGGGCAATATTGAAGGGTGACATATTTAAGACTTACAAGTTCACTGACATTTTTGTAATGTGGTTTGATTTTGAGTCAAGTTGAGGAACTATTATGGATCTCTAGGGGAAGCTGATTCCAGAGGGTTCGTGCTGCCACAGAGAAGGCCCTCCCATGCAGGCCCACCAGATGGCATTGTTTGGCTGATGGGACCCATAAGAGGCCAACCCTGTGGGAACTAATTGAGTGCTGAAAAGCATAAGGTGGAAGGAGGTGGTCTCAAAGGTATCCCGGTCCCTATTGGAAGCCAGTGCAGCTCGCGGGGGACAGGAGTTATATGGGTGCACTGAAATACACCCATAATCACTCTTGTGGCTGCATTCTGGACCAGTTGAAGCTTCCAAATGTTTTTCAAGGGTAGCCCCAAGTGGAGCGTGTTGCAGTAATCCAGCCTCGAGGGCATGAGTGATTGTGAGGAGAGCCTCATGATCCAGGAAGGGGCGCAGTTGGTGCACCAGGCGAACCTGTGCAAAAGTTCTTCTGGCCACAGCCACCAAATGATGTTCCAATTGCAGCTGCGGTTCCCAAGTTTTGCAGCCATTCTGAGGGGGTCAGTCTCTCAACATCAATACCTGGGAAGATCCTGGAAAAGATAATCAAAAAACAGATCTGCAAACAGAAACAAATAAAATTATAACTAATAGCTAGCACAGGTTTGTTAAAAACTGATCATGCCAACCCAAACTTATTTTTTTTCGTTGATAAAGTGACTAAATTAGTAGACCAGCGAAATGTTGTGGACATAGTATACTTAGATTTCAGTAAGACATTTGACAAAGCAGACCACAACCTACTTTTTGCTAAAGCTAGAAAACTGTGGAATAGACATCATCACCACCACCAGATGGATTGGTAGCTGGCTGACAGACTGTACTCAACAAGTCGTCCTTAATGCTACTACATCTACATGAAGGGAAGTAAGCAGTGCGGTACCACAAGGTTCTGTCTTAGGCCCAGTACTCTTCAATATTTTCATAAATGACTTAGATGATGGAAGAGAAGGGGAACTCATCAAATTTGCAGATGACACTAAGCTAGCAGGAATAGCCAACACCCTAAAATACTCAGGATCCAAAAAGATCTTGACAGACTTAAACAATGGGCTCTTTCCAACAAAATGAATTTTAATGTGGACAATCTGGAGAAAAGCAAAATTATACATGTAGACAAGAAAAACTAAATGTATAAGTACATATTGGGCAAGACCTGGCTCAAAAACATTAACTGTGAGACTGACCTTGGAGTCTTAGTGGATGATTACTTGAATATGAGCCAGCAGTGTGCAGCAGCAGCCAAAAAAAATCTAATACAATCCTGGATTGTATAATCAGAGGCACAGAATCAAAATCACATGAAGTATTAGTACCATTTTATACAACCTTAATAAGACAACACATGGAGTACCACAATTTCTGCAACCAAACTACAAAAAAAGATGTTGAGATTTTGGAAAACGTTCAGAGAAGAGCAACTAAAATGATCAAAGGCCTGAAGTCTAAAATATATGAAGAACGAATGCAAGATTTGGGTTTGGCTAGTCAAGGGAAAAGAAGAACTGGGGTTGACGTGACAACATTATTTCAATATTTGAGGGGCTGCTACAAAGAAGGGGGTCAAATTATTCTTCCAAACACCAGAGGGCAGACAAGAAGCAACGGTTGGAAATTAATCAAGGAGAGAATTAATGAGAAACTTCTTAACAGTGAGGACAATTAACCAGTGAAATAGCTTACTTTCAGAAATCATGGGCACTTCATCACAGGAGGTTTTTAAGGAGAGGCTGGACAGCCAATTGTCTTCAATTATATAGGTCTCCTGCTTGACCAGGAGATGACTAGAAGACTTCCAAGGTCCCTTCCAGCTTTATTTTATTCTACTATAAGGTTATTCTAAAATCAAACCCAGGCAACCCAAATACCCAAGAGTCCTCTATTTTTATAGCCTTTATAGTCTTATTCTGGCACTGATTGCAGATTCCTGTCACTTGGAACTGGAAAGAAACTGAAAACTAACATTGTAAGTTTTAAATTAAACATTTCAAGTTAAAAAATAAAAACTTCCCCTGAAAATTCAGCACATCCATATATGTAATGAGACTCACACAACTTTGTAATTCTCCTATTTTGAATCTAACCTCTATTGGTTTCATCTTTACCACCATATAGGCCTCAACAGCATATCTTGAGGGAACGTAAACAGCAAACAGATTCTACTTTAGTTTAGTTTATTAAAGACTCTTTCCAAATTACAATGATTATTAAAACACACAAGTTTTTAGTGAGGCAGGTGAAGAGAGCTGCAGCTCACAAAAGCATATGCCTTCTAATAAAATTGATCAGGAAAGGTGCTAACAGGTTTCTCCTGGGTTTTTCACTACCACAGAATAACAAGGCTCTTCTCCTATCATGTCTAGACTGGGAAGCAGCAAGTTCAGGCAAATGGAGTGGAAATCTATAAAGCTCACCAAGAAATTGGCACAGGTACAAAGCGACATCATTTTTCTAATCAAATGGAAACAACATGACATCATTCCCAAAGGCATCTGATAAAATGAGTTGCAGCTCACAAAGAACTAGGCCTTTTAATAAAATGTGTTCGTAAGAAAAAAATGCTATTTATTTATTTTGCTAGCGACAAAGTTCTTTTCCTCCTCCAATATCTTTTTGTTTTCATAAACTGTATAATTCTTACACTGCTTATATGTATTTTTTTATCTTATGTATTCTGTACTATGTTCAACTAATCTGCTAAACAGCAGTTACGTGTGTTATGTAACAAAAGGTTTAAAAC
>JANHGC010005819.1:0-10642 GCA_027560395.1 Boaedon fuliginosus | reverse complement strand
AAGACCTGGCTATGGCGGAGGGCGTGGAATTAAGATCATTCTCCCCTCCTCCCCTTGTTTGGTTTATGAATGATTGGGTGAATGTATGTGTATTTTATTTTATAGGGCACAGTTTATATGTTGTACGCCGCCTCGAGTTCCCCATTGGGGAAAAGAGGCGGGATATAAATCAAATAAATAAATAAATAAATAAATAAATTTGATCCTGAGGCAAATTTGGGTAATTTCCTATCTTCGATTAGCTTGGATGGCTTTGTAATTTTGTTAGCAGGGGTGTCAAACCTGCGGCATCACATTGCCATCGTGATGTATCGTGACTTTTTTCCCCTTTGCTAAAATGGGTATGGGTGTGGCCAGCACATGATGTATCTGGCCTACTGGCCATGAGTTTGACATCCCTGCTCCAGCTCCCAGAAAATTGTGTCAATGGGGTGATGATGCTTTTAAATATTTTATGAAAATAGCAATAGCAATTTGACTTATATGCTGCTTCACAGTGCTTTACAGCCTTCTCTAAACAATTTACAGAGTTAGTGAATTGCCCCCAACAATCTGGGTCCTCATTTTACTGACCTCAGAAGGATGGAAGGCTGAGTCAACTTTGAGCTGGTGAGAATTGAACAGCTGAACTCCAGGCAGAAGTAGCCTGCAATACTGCATTCCAACCACTGCACCACCATAGTAAAGCAGCATAAAGGATGTGAAACAACAAAAATGATGTAATGATAAGTGGAAGAAGAGTGGAATGGGAAGGGGGATGCGTTAAACTTCAGATCGAATCCCACCAGGCTCAAGGTTGACTCAGCCTTCCATCCTTCTTAAGGTCGGTAAAATGAGGGCCCAGATTGTTTGGCCCAGAATGAAGGCCCAGATAAGCTGACTCAGTAACTGCCTGGGGAGTGTTGTAAAGCTCTGATATAAAATCTGAGTGCTATTGCTATCTATGTTGTAAGCCTCCCAGAGTCTTTCGGGAGTTGGGCGGCATAAAAATGTAATCAATAAACTGAGCCTCAGTGGCGCAGAGGTTAAATGCAGCACTGCAGTCTCTGGTGACTTGTTCAGCAGGTTTTTCAACTTGAATCCCACCAGGCTCAAGGTTGACTCAGCCTTCCATTCTTTCTAAGGTCGGTGAAATGAGAACCCAGATTGTTTGGGGGCAATAAGCTGACTCAGTAACTGCTTGGGGAGTGTTGTAAAGCTCTGATAAGCAGTATATAAAATCTGAGTGCTATTGCTATTCATGTTGTAAGCCGGCCAGAATCCTTCGGGAGTTGGGTGGCATAAAAATGTAATAAATAAAATAAAATAATGTATTTTGTGTCGCATAAGTCCGCTTTCTCATCAGAAAGATCCTGATAATCTCCTTACCATCTATTACCTCAAGCATAGTATCTTGACGGGAATGATTGAGAGACATTGTTTCTTTTACCATTCTCTAGTACCTATCTCTGACTTGTTGTTACCCAGCCTCTCCAGCTTCAATGTTTGCAAGAAGCTGTCTTCCAAAGTGGGTTAAGCAGGTGGCTTGGTTTAGCAGCTGATTTGCTTTTAAGAAAAAGAGGAGCATGTTCTGCTTATGCCTCTGTTGTAGCCCCTGACAAGTAGTTCACTCCATTCAAGTAAGACACAGCTTCTTATGAACACACAATTCATTTCCATCAGAAGTCCTCGTTTTATCTATCTGAAGCAGAATTCCATATTAATGCTGCACAGTGTATTTGATTCCACTTCAATCCAACAGTTCAAGACTTCAGTGAGTGGGTATTTATTTATTAACAGGGATTGGGAATTTCATTCCATCATGCCAAACAATAAGAAAGTTATAACATCTCATCATGCCACAGAACCAGAAGGTTATTATCATTTCTGTCTTTCTGTGTTAAGAATTCTGAGTTTTGAACTTTGTTCCTCCTAAATTTCAATCCCCAACAAAACATCAAATCACAGTGGGCTACCTCTGGAGTAACTTGCACCAGACTGGATAATTCCTAGAGCTCAAGATTTGGTCCTCAAACCAGGTCAGATGATTCCTACACAATTTTATGTATGTGGGTAAAATACATCCACATTTAAAGCAATTCTTTTGTGATTTCATATATTTTTACTTCAATTTTATTTTATTTTTCTAGTACGTACACCATGCACATAGTTTAAAGTGGATAAGCAAATGTACTATAAGATGATGCCCTTGAAAAGCATTTGGAAGCTTCAACTGGTCCAGAACACGGCCACGCAAGCAGTCATGGGTGTCCCTTGATACACACATGTCACACCACTCTTGCACAGCTTGCAATGGCTCCCAGTGGGCTTCCGGGTTCAATTCAAGGTGCGGGTTTATTACTTTTAAAACGCTACATGGCATTGGACCGGGTTACCTCCGAGACCGTCTTCTGCCACCATTTGCCTCCCAGCACCTTGTGAGGTCACATAGAGTTGGCCTCCTCCAGATACCATCGGCCAGGCAGTGTCAGTTGGCAATTCCTGAGGAGGGCCTTCTCTGCGGCAGGCCTGACCCTCTGGAAAGATCTCCCACCAGAGCTCCAGAGTGTCCCGGACCTATGACCCTTCCGTTGAGCACTAAAGACCTGGCTCTTCCATTGGGCCAGTTTAGATTGAGCCACCGAAGATTTTAGAAAAAATTAGAAAATATTAGTAATTTTAACGGGTTTTAAATTGTTTTATATATTGTTTATGCATTGTTTTTATCCCTGCTGTGAGCCACCCAGAATCCCACAGGATTGGGTGCCTATGAATATAAACAAACAAACAAACAAACAAACAATTAAATAAAATAAATAAATAAATAAATAAATAAATAAATAAATAAATAAATGAAACAGCAGCAAAGATCTGCTGTTGGATGTTATATTAATCATGTTGGATATTATTTGGAATGAAAAGATGGAGAAATGAAAAAGCCGTTGATCAGTTGCTATAGAATATTCAGGCTCATCAACAATGAGCATTTTTTTCTATTTCCAGGGTGTCTCGTGTCTAATTATTTTAAAAAGGGAGGGGATTCAGATTATGCAAGCTCACCCCATCATGTGGCCCTCAGGTTTTGAACCCAGGCTGCCACCTTTCCAGCCAACAAGCCAATGTTTTAACCACCAAGACACCATGTCGCCCATTGTATATGCATATGCTTTGGGAAAAGCTTTATGGAGTTTAAAGAATAGGCATAATATCTTATTTGCTTCTTTATTGGGAAAAAAAATACCATAGAGGGGGCTGGGAACACAAATAAATAACCAGTGATTTATCCACCTTTGGGCTAATCAGACACAATTCGATCAGCTAAGTTCCCATGTTTGTCTGTGCCTTGGATTTATCAATCTAACTTTATCTAAACTTGAAATACAGTTGCTCACAATGATGCATAAGCATTTACCACATACACTGTGAAGATTTTGATGGATAAGCAGTTGCAGGTTGCAGTTGGTTGCAGACTGATCGATGCGCAAGCCTCCAAAATCCCAACTCCATGTTGTGCATCCTGTGTGCTGATTGGTTGATAAGACTTTCTGTTCTGGGGTTTGCTGTTTGAGAGCCCTCTAGCCAGTACGTTAACATTTGCAGAAATATAACTGGAACACCTATCCAATTGTTCCCTAATGACGCATTCCCTGATGTGCAGTGATGGAGAAGTCTAATCCAGGCTTAAGAGTTGCATTGGAACTTAAAATGCCAAGTAAGCCTCTCTAAGCACAGTGACAGCTGTTAAAACAACACTGAGTTCTAGAAATACTGTTTTAGAAATGTAAATGTTTTCAAACTGCTATAACGAAGCTACCATATATATTCTGCCGGCTTCATGGCGAATACAGTCCATACCAAGTTTCTCTTTCCAGGTGCTTCTTGCGTTACTCATACAGCATAAAATTGGGACCATGATTAAATTATTGGATAAGATGGCAATACTCTGATTCTTCAGCACCCAATCTTCCAAAATGAGCAATAGCTTTTGGATTCTATGTGAATTGCGGCTCATCTGTAGGATTCCATCCAATAGTTTTCTTCTTCTTCTAATTTAAGAGCATGCCGAAGGATAAAATACTTCTTCCCACCCGTGGCTCTGTAATCTCCTGTAGGAAATTGGAAGTCACAAATTTTGTATCTTATTGGATTTATATTACAATTTCTTTTCTGCTCATAATAACCTGAATTATGTTGGACTATTTTGCTATATTAATTTCTTCATGGTAAAACAGCTAGTATTGAGTGATGTGTACATTAGTGAGCCTAGACATGCTCTCATTTGGCCTTTCTACCCAACTATGGTTATACTAAGTATTAGATTTAAAGCCATTAATGAAGGCCAAGTTCACTCTGTAAGACTTAATTACCAAGTACAGTTATTCGGTTTGGGACCCAGCCAGGCAAAAGTCAAAAGTATTTTTCAAAGGCTTTTTTCTTTTCTTTTCTTTTTAAAAAGTGGGGAAGAGAAATTATGCTCCTAGGGCAAATATCAGATTTATAATTGGAATGACTATCCTATTTAATTAGATAATTAGGACACTAGTGTTTGTGGAAATGATATGAACATTGTGGAAAGTCTACCAGCAATGCATGAATTATTCTAAATTCTGGCAGACTTAGCTAATCTTGCTCAGTTATTTGAACAACTTGCAGGTTCGTTAGAAGTGTGCAGGGATTGTCTTTTTCACTTTTATCTGACTTGAAAGTAATTAAAAATTTACATGAATATTAAGTTTGTGAATTTAAAGTTATGAAATGTAAATGAAGGTTGATTGAGTAACATTAATTTTGCTCCCCTGGGTATTTGCATAATAACATCTCACTTCAATATCTTATTTCTCAGGTATTACCCCTCATGTATTCCTGAATCCTGTCACTGGGTGTGTTTTTTTTTAATGGAAATATAAAGGACAAAGTATTCTATTGTATATCTAATTCACAGTGTTATCAATAATGTCCAACTATGCCTGTGAATTAGGTGTGGTTTATATGAAGGAAGAGAGGTTTTTTTAAAAAAAAGAATTTACTGATGATATTCTGGATGGTAGTATGATTGTCAGGGAGGTGATAAGGAGGATCTTAGGATCACTATATACCACACAGGTTTGTAATCAGAAAAAGGGTTATTATAAGGATAGTAAAAAGATAGATGTCTCTGCTGAAACTACACACAGCAAAAGGATAAAAGGAGGGGCATGCAAGCCCCTTTTATAGGCAGGAGACCACATCTCCCCCTACAGGTGCCACAGGTGCAGCACTGACCACTGCTGCCCCCCAGAGGCACATTGGGGGAAGTACCCAGGGCACACTCTTGAGTGTGACAATGATATTCTGTCTAGAAAGTGACTTGTACAAATCAGTGTTTCTCAGTTTTTAATTTTGGTTAAAAAAAATATCAATTTTTCCTGTAATATATTATAAGATGGAATGTTTTCTAATAGAGAACAACTTTTTGCGAAAACCAAGAGAGATGTTGGATCTATACGACACAGGATATGGTTTTGAGAAAAGAAAAAAACAACTCCAAAATTTCAGTACTGCTTTGCCTTAGAGCCAACTTACATGGGAGGCTAAATGTGTCTTATTAAATTGGGGAGCTATTTTTACACAGAAGCTGTCTTAGGGGTGATGGTCCAATCCTCTGGAATCCAAATTAAAACATCCCCAGAAATGAGTGCCTTGTCTCTACTTGGGTACCTATGGTCGAGAAGAGCCCACTGCCTTTCTGGATAATTGGTTAAATATTGAAATGTTCTTTGTTTTCAGCAACATTTTCCTAATGTTGCTTCCCTGTAATTGAAATGCATTTTCCCATTCTTGCACTGAACATATTCTAGTAATGAACCCATGCTGGCCATATTCCATGAATTATCCTTTCAATTATTTGCAAATACAATCATAACTCTCCCGGGCTTATTTGGTCAAAGCCAAAACATTCTAATTCTTTCCCTCTCTCTTCCTAGGTCTTAGTCTATTGTCCCCTGATTATTCTTATCACTTTTTTTCAGAATATGTTCCACTTTCTCCTTCAAAAAATTGGCGCCCAGAATTGGAGAGAATATTGATGGTGGAATAGACCAAAGCAGTATGTGTGGAACGGTTATTATTATTATTTTTTTAATGATTTAGAACTATATTTCTGATGATGCAGCCTAAAGAACATTTTGTCTTTGAAATTCTTTCCTGCTGCTAATTAATGCTCAGATGACAATCAGCTACTATTCTAAGATCTTTTCCCCATGTACCATTGCCAAGCTGGATATTTCTTACCCCGTACATTACACTTTGGTTTTCTAAGTGGATAAATTTACATTTTTCTTTGCTGTTTTTTTTTTAAATATTTTGAGCCTATTTATTTTCCTAACCTGTCAGAGCCAATTTGAATTTAATTTATCTCTTCTAGAGCGCTAGCTGCAGATAACAATTCCGTGTTCTCCGCATATTTGAAAATCTTTCCTAGCACTTCAGCAAGTCACAGGATAAAACAATATAAATGAAGGGTAAGTAATTATAATACCAATACTAAAACTGAAAAACAGTTGCGGGCCCATAAAATATAATTTAAAGCAATGCAAGGAAACATGCAGCTTTATTTTAAACTTTGACATATGAATTTCAGCCCTTTGCTTGGAAGTGGAATCATCCTGGTCTTCCTTGATTTCCTTGCCTCAAGTTCATTTTTCTTGCTGAATTTGACCTATTTATTCAGTCACTCCAAGAGAAAATACAGAATGCATGCAGAAGATAAGGACTAAGCTAAAGATGACCCTGTACTTAACGGTAGCTGTTGGTGCCTGTGATGAAGGAAAAGGGGTAGATTATGGTATGAGAGAAAGGGATCTACTTTTGTACTTCCATCCAAGTTGGGTTTTTTTTCCTCCTATCTATTACTAGTTCAAGTGTTTTCTGCTGCTGATGCTGAGTTACAAATGTACTTTGAATTTTACCAGAGAATGTTGGAAAAAATATGAATGTTTTCTTTAAATTTGCTGAGAGTAGCCCTTTCTTCTTCAGATTTGTTTATCTCATGCAGAGTTGTCAAACTCAAGATATGGCCTGTGGGGTGTTTAGATTTGGCCTGTGGAGCCACCCTGGAAACAGTGAAGAACTGGCCCACGTTGCCTCTTCCTGTGAAAATGGAGCGTGGGAGGGCCACCCGTGCCCACCCTGGCCAAGTCCATCAGCCCTGAGGTCAAACACAACCCTGATGTGGCCCTCAATGAAACTGAGTTTGACACCCCTGATCTAATCAGTCAAAGCAGCTGCAACAATCTCTGGTCAGAAGCTGATCCACAGATTTATTTTATTTATTTATTACATTTTTATGCCGCCCAATTCCCGAAGGACTCGGGGCGGCTTACAGCATAGATAGCAATAGCACTCAGATTTTATATACTGCTTATCAGAGCTTTACAACACTCCCCAAGCAGTTACAGAGTCAGCTTATTGCCCCCAAACAATCTGGGTCCTCATGTGATTGATAATGTCATATCTTGGCTTCTGGCTTGACTTCCGGCAATACTAGATGCAGGGACCACAACCTCTGTGTCCCCACTCCAAAAGGAGCCAAAATCACCTTGGAGGGACAGTGAAGCAAAGGGGAGCCACCTGGCAGCTTGAGGGGAACCGCATCCCCCTCCCAGTCAGGAAAGTCCCCTAAGCCAAAGGCGGTACAAAGCAGTGACCAACATGGCTGCCCCAAAATCAGAGTCAGTCAGAAAACAAGATCATGCAGGAGGAAATGAGGTGTGAATAGAGCTTGTCGCCAGGTGAGATGATATTCTTTTACTAAAATTAACCCCAAGAAACAATTTTAAGAAAAGAGACTCCAAAGATCTAGCTAAAGCAGCGGATTTACCTTAAAGGAGGATTATAGTGAAACAATAGAGTACTATCCATTGTTGGGAGGAAAATGTGACTTCCAGGCTGGTGTGGAAGAGTGGAGAGACTGAGGTGTGACTGCTTATTTTATATTTAGAGTGGTTATGACTGGAACTGGAGAAATGGCTGTGGAAATGAGAAGGGTGCCTGACAGACTGTCTCTTGTCCCTCAAAGAACAATCAATATGATAGACAAGGTGATGGAAATGGGAAATAACATTTTGAACATAATGAACAAAAATTGAAGTGCTTATGACATAGCAGAGCTGACATTGGAGAGGGAGGTGCAAATGGTTGTTTCAGTGCAGCAAACGGAATTTCTAGTGCAGCAAATGAAATATGACCAAGAGGGGAGAAAGGATCTATTAATGATGGATTTGTTGGATATGAAGGTGGAGAAAATGGAAAATAATATCCCAAATACAAGAAACAGAGATTGGAGTGTTTATGACATGGCAGAGGTGACATTGGAGAAGGAGGGGCATATGGATGACTCAGCGCAGCAAATGGAATATTCAGCGCAGCAAACGGAATATGTCCAAGAGGGGAGAAAGGAACTGTTAAATCAGCAAAAGAAGCAACAGAACAAGGGAAAGAAATAATTGATAAAAAGAGAATTAGCAAACAACAAAAAGAAGAAAGAATGGAGAAAAGACAACAGAGGAATCGACAGTTGGGGGGGCAGAGGCAGTGATGAGAAGCATGGGAGGGGGATTAAAAGAGGAATAATGATTACTTCAAGGAGAAGAAGAGTTGATGGTTAAGGGATATGGTCATTTAAGCCTTTAAACAGTTTGATTGTAAATTAAGGCAGGAACAAGATAGTGCGGGTAAATAGTAGAACCTATGGCATGCATGCCAGAAGTGGCACACAGAGCCATCCCTCCCGGCATGCATGAAGACTTCAAGTGAGCTCGCCCACCTGCCCTCACTTCATGGTGCTCAGTTTTACTGTGTTTAGAAGCAGAGCTGAGCAGCGTGAAAAGCGTGAACAGCTGTGTTGTGGCTCTGGGGGTCATGAGCGCATGCGCTGAAGGGCAGGGGGTCACGTGCATGTGTGTGACCCCCCACTGTGCTCCCCCTGTCCCTCTGTGCATGCGCATGTGATTCCCAGAGCTGCAACACAGCTGTTTGCCCTTTTCACGCTGCTCAGCTCTGCTTCTAAATGTGGTAAAATGGATACGGGGTGTGCGCATCTATGTGCATCTGTGTGCACACATGTGGAGGGGGATTGCAGGGGCACATGGGCACGTGGGCACATGCACGCATGCACGCCTTTGGCACGGAATCTTAAAAAGGTTCACCACCACTGTTCCTATGCACTACAATGAAGCAAAAACAATTCTGGAAATGAGTATGGAGACCAAATGAAATTGAATTAACCTGAGAGCTCAGCCAAAATTAATTGGCAAATTAAGTGCTTAGATAATCCTAGTCAACATATAGTTAACAGCAAAGGAATTTAAAGGCTTTAACATAAAGAGTAAACAAAACCCAATGCCTCTGAAATTGTTTTTTAGCAGAATAGACATTTGCCAATTGTTTGATTCTCAGGGATCATAGAAAATGCTTGACTGAAGTGTTACAAATGTTGAATCATGTAAAACCCATGCTACTAAGAATGCATAAACAAAAAGAATTTCAAGGACTTTCCAAGCTGTAAAGTACTGAGAAGTACCCTTTAGAAGATGAATATATTTCAGGCTTCTGCTATTGTCATTTGCTATTCGGTTATTATTTGTTATCACTATTGACTATTTACATTTGCTACTATCCTCCTCACTCTCATAAGTTAGATAGATGAGCAGTAATGTAGCCATAAAATAGACATTTGTGTGTATTTGCTACTCTTTGTAACTTTATAAGTGAAGGAAGTTCATAGAATAGAATAGAATAGAATAGAATAGAATAGAATAGAATAGAATAGAATAGAATAGAATAGAATAGAATAGAATAGTTTATTGGCCAAGTGTGATTGAACACACAAGGAACTTGTCTTTGGTGTGTATGCTCTCGGAGTACACAAGAAGAAAGTTAAAATAAAATGAAATAAAATGAAATGAAATATATACATCAAGAATCATCAAGAATCATAAGAATCGTAGGATACAACTTATTTATTTATAAAATTTCTTGGCCGCCCGATTCCCAAGGGACTCCGGGCGGCTCACAACACAATGAAACAATATAAAAACATTCATTGCATATTAAAATTAGTTAATTAATAAAGTTAAAAATTAGTTAAAAATTAGTTTAAAATTGTTAAAATGTATTGAAACAATCTTCAGGTGTGGCCCAACTCCACCCGCTGAAAGAGCCATGTCGTAAGAGCTCAGCCGAAGATAAATAGGTCAGGGATAATCTGGATCCCTGGGGGGGAGCTCATTCCAGAGAGCCGGGGCACCCACAGAGAAGGCCCTTCTCCTAGAGAATTTGGAATTGGAGATTACCTGGTTTTATGCTACTTAGTGCTTTAAAGATCAACACCAGCACCTTGATTTAAACCCAGAAACAAACAGATATTCAATACAGCTCTGTGCAGAAGTGGTATAATGTACGGTCTATCAGACTCTACCAAAGGCACACTTAATTGCTTGGACACTCTTCAAGGGAAGTCCCATACAGAATGCATTGCAGTAGTCCAACATGGAGGTGTTCAGGGTGTGAGTGATTCAGAGTAGAGCTCTTTAATCCAGGAATGGGCACATTCCTGCCTGCCTTGTACCACCAAAAAGGCAGTTGGCTTCTTTCCTCCCCCCCCCCCATATTCCTGCCTGCCTTG
>JANHGC010005815.1:0-11158 GCA_027560395.1 Boaedon fuliginosus | reverse complement strand
GTGTGCCTACACTGGCCCCAATGTGCCTCTGGGTGGCAGCAGCTATGTAGGGCTGCACCCTGGCACCTGTAGGGGGAAATGTTGTCACACCTCTATAAAAGGAGCTGCATGCTCCAGCACAGGCTCTTTCACAATCCCCTTCCACTTCCCCCATCACCCACACCAGGCAATACACTGTATACAGAAATAACAAATATACATGTTACAATATTGATATAAGGTGCAACCTCCATCAGGAGTGCTCATCCCTGTATCTGGGACTAGCTGTTTGTGTCTTGGAGCTGCCTGTGTATGTGGTGTGTGTAACTTCCACTACTGGAAGATTTGGTGGTTCCCTCACATTTGTTTGATCTGCATTGACAGAGTAGATGACCGCAATGTATTCTTCAATCATTCTCTTTGGAGGAACACCTTTTTTGGATCATTTTGATCTTCTTGCTACCTCCCATTCACACAGGTTTCATTTCCTGATCTGCTGGCTGGAAGACCTGGGCGCTGTGGAGTAGCTGTCACCTCTGGAGCAGACTCTGGATTTGAAGTGGAGGCCTCAGCACCTACAGCAGGTAAATTCTTTGGTTGTTGTGTTGTCCTTTGCTTTCTGGTTTCTTCCTCTGTTATGACAGGTGCACTTGCTTCTGTGGTGCAGGATGTGGTTGGCTCACCACTCAGCTTTCCAGATATGTAGACCATCAGCTTGTTGCAGTGGAGGCACAACCAGCCATCATCCTCTGCAAAGGCTGCAGAGTTGGAGATTACCACTCTCCCATTAGAGTCCAGAAAATGGTAGCCTTTGATACCTGTAGCATAGTCCATAAAGGTAAGTTCGTTGGATGCCTGGTCCCCCTTCCTGTGTTGTTGTTTGGGGATGTGCATCCAGGCCTTGGATCCAAAAATGGACAAGTGCTCCAGATAGAGCTTTTTGTTATAGAGCAGTTAGTAAGGTGTCTGCTCTATGACACTGCTCCATGTTCTGTTTAGCGTGTAGTTCGCAAAAACTATAGCCTTGCCCCAACTTGGTCCAAGTTGGCATCTGCTAATAGACTGTCCTTCATAGTTTGAAGTATGCCATTTCTTCTCTCTGAAACCCCATTGGCCTGTGGAGTAAAGGGTGGAGTTGTGAAATGTTTGATGCCCTTCTCTTTGACCCAATTCTGGAACTGGCATGAGGTGTACTCTGTACCCCTATCACTTTGTATCTGCGCAATACGCACACCATATTGTAGGCTGTAGAGATATTGCAAGTTCTACAAAACCTCAAGCATGGTGAAGACATGGCCAAAGCACGAAAAATCATCAAGAACAGTCAAGAAATAGCACTTGCAGCCTAGAGATTCTTGGAAAGGTCCAACCAAGTCGGTATGGATGAGTTGATATGGTTGGTCAGTCTTGCAAGTGGAGAACTTTGGTGTGGGAGCCACCTTAGACTTGGCCTGTTTGCATATGGCACAATCTAAGAACACCTTGCAATCCTTTAAGTCTAACCCTTCTGTGAAATCCTGCATTTTCTTAATAGTATTGAAACTGGCATGGGGTAGTTTTCTGTGTAAAATATGGGCACATTTACTATGAAGTGGTTTCCCAATGTCCACACTATGCCCCCCTTTCCTCTGTGGGTGTGCCACCCTCAGATGCACCAACCTGGGCTCCCTGCAGCTCAACTGTGACAATGCCAGTTACTTTGGCAGATTCTCCATTTGCCATTCTGACAGCTGAATTGATGGGCTTATACTTTTTAAAGGTTTGTCCCAATGATGCAATGTGTGCCCCCATGCCTGAGTCCATCATTCAATACCCACCATTATTTGTGGGGGCAACATCAGTATTATAGATGGCATTTGTTTCATACACTCTGTTATTATTGTTGTTAATACCTCTCCCACACCCATGCCCCCTTCTACTACCTGTCCTTCTCCCCCTGGAAGAAGATGCATTAGTAGGCCCCTTGTAATTGGAGACAATTAGCCTTAAAGTAGTCTTGAGAGCCACACTAATAACACCCTGACAAAGAGTTCACTTGTTCAAAGTTGTTTTCTCTCCTTGCAGGTTGGTGATGGCCTCAGTGATAACCCCTCTGGTTCCTGGAGCATTGGTGCGATGAATTATCCTGCTGGTGCCAGTACTCCTCCATCATCTGACCAGATAGGTAGTCATATCATACTTTTTAGCATCCCCCTCAATAGATACCACAAAAGTATTCCAATCTGGCCCCTTTACAGAATTCAGCAACACGCTGACAAGGCTGCAAATAGGAATTTGCTCACCTCTTTGGATTGACTCCAATCTCATGGCCTTAACCATGGCCAGATGTTCCCCCATGTCAACCCCAGGCTTCAGCCTGACATTATGGAACCTCATTGAGAGCCTGCTGGTAGTCCCAATATTGTCACTTTGGAACAGAGCATCAAGGTTCTTCCATGCTTCCTGAATTTTTAAGCCATCTGGAATGCTAGCACAGAGGGCAGAGTCTATGGCAGACAGGAAAGCAGTAAAAGCCCTCCTATGAATTGCATCCACCTGTGGACTGAGCTGGTGGATCTAAGGTCAGGTACAGGCAGTCCTCTCTCATGAGAATCACTTGGAACTCTTTCTTCCACTCATTGTGATTGGTTTCCCCTAGCTGAAGCTTCCTTGAAGTGATGTGGGAGAAAAATGGGGTTTCTAAGAATTTTAGTAATTTTTAATTAATTTTTATGTCTCTTTCTCTCCCTAGGGTGAAGGTCATAGAAACTCCTATGTGAGGAATAGATCCTTTACTGACAGCCAGCTGATTTGGATAGGTAGGAGACTGTGCATGTCTGGGCGACTGGGCATGCACTAGCTTCAGTTGCTGCTGGTCATCGGAAAGGTAGGACCTCGCCTGCTAGGATATTTTCCAGCACAACTTGGACCATCCACTCAAGGCGGGATGGGTCTTCATGTTGTTGTTGCCCTCCGATGGCCTCACTTGCTGCCAGAGGGTGGTCATCATTGTTCTGCAGTTGAGGTTGCTTGCAGGAGGCCCAAGGAAATGTTGACTCACCTCTATAAAAGGAGCTTGCATGCTCCAGCACAGGCTCTTTCACCTCAGAACACACATGTAGTCTCAGCAGAGACATCTATTCTTTTCTATCTTTTATTAAACTTATTCTACTGTGAACCTGACTCAGTGTTATGTAGATGATCCTAAGATCCCAGCTTCACCTCCACATCAACAGAAAACTTTAGAAATCAACCTCTACTTTGTCTGTGTCAGCCCTAATTTATTTTGCTTATGGGAGTCACAAGTAATCATCCTGACTGCATTTAAATGATGCACTTGGCATTCATTGCAATGGCATGGTTCACAAAACATTTGCAGGCCCGAGAGACAATAATTGAGTTGTGTAGATTATTGTTTTAGCTCAGTTTGTACAAAAATCAACATTCCAGACCAATTTGGACCAAGCTGGAGCACCAAATTAATTCAAGAATTGAAGCACATCCAACTTTGAGCCTAACTCCTTCATATTTTCCAGTCTCTTTTAACCAAGCCTACAAGATGTGACAGAAAAATATGGACTACTATGAGATAGAGGCAAAAAGAGATAGTAAACTTTCTTTGTTGACAATTAGTGGATATCCAGAGTTTTGCAGCCCAGATCTGAGAAACCCACTTTAGCTTCAGCTATTTAAACATACTAAAAAATAACTACAGTAATCAATAATTTGGAGCCAGGATGCTAAAAGAATGCTTTGGAATCATATGAGTGGCTTTTGTAATGATCTGTGGGAATAACAATAACAATAACAATAATAATAATTTAAATTTTTATGCTGCCCAACTCCCAAAGGACTCTGGGTGGCTTACAACAGAGATAGCAATAGCACTCAGATTTTATACACTGCTTATCAGAGCTTCACAACACTACCCAAGCAGTTACAGAGTCAGCCTCTTGTCCCCGAATAATCTGGGTCCTCAATTTACCGACCTTTAGAAGGATGGAAGGCTGAGTCAATCATGAGCCTGGTGAGATTTGATCTGACAACCTGCTGAACAAGTCAGCAGAGATAGGCTGCAGTGCTGCACTTAACCACTGCAGCACCGAGTTCAATTGCTGCCCAATCAAGGTTGATAGCATTGCAGTTTAATTGTCAAAATTTCCATTTATAATTTATACTACTTTTAATTATGTCTCCTTAGGAGCATGCTTATATTAAAAATGTTCACTGCCATTTGTTCCTCAGCAATTTTATGGGGGAGAATATATAAAAACACAAAACGTGAATGGAGAAGAGAAGAAGCATTAATTTCCCATGTCGATTACTACTATAAAAACATGTGGGTGGGGAGAAAAATACAATTAGTATCTTTAAGACTAGGATAATTTCTTCTAGAGCCACTCTTCCTAATGTTCATCAGTCTTCTGGATAGAGCAAAGCTGTCATTATAAGCAGTAGTGCCAATCGTTTTAATATAGCACTACTATAAGGTTGAAAGTGTAATTGCTACTTTTCACGTTCTCTCTGCAATGAATAGTATTTAGCCTTTGACCCATTGCTGCTTTCAAACCTCAAATTACCCACCTTCGTTTACTGTGCCACAGTAACATAAACCATGTCCTTACAATGCCATCCAAGTCACAGAACTGTGGTGCAAATTCTAAGGAACTTGCATGTCAACACTGATTAGTAAGAAGAAGAGGTATCTCTGCGGCTTTAGACACAAAGGAAGATCTTTATATTGTACTCCATGCTGTTGGACAATGAATTGGATCCAGAATAATTTTGTGAGGGGAAAACCCATGACATAAATATAAAGTGTTTCAAGATACAAAGTAAAGAGGAGGACTGGATTTATCTGAGGAATTTGGATGCAATGGCTACTGCTGGTTGGAAAAAGGGACAATAACAGCAGTTTTTGCTGACCTTCCGTTCCCTTACAATATTATTTCATTTTTAGGGAAGTTGCTAACATCCAAGGAATCACCTAAAAATTCAGTCTTATTTGTTGAATTACCGGAAAGGAGAAAGGAGCAGATCCCTGGGTTGGCTGAGTGGGCAATTCCTCTGCTTAGTTGTGGGACAATGTCTTTCCACCAGTTTTTCTCTCAGGAAATTTCTTTATCACTATTATTGCTAAAAAAAACGACCCTCCAGTATTTTCTCTCCCCTCTATTCTTTCAACTTTCTCCATTCATCTATCCTAAAGTCAGTCTATTTCTTCTTCTGCCTCTTTTCCAAACTGCAAACATAATGGAAAAGCAGATGCATCTAATTTGGCTTCTTAATTTTCCAAAAATATGTCTGGAAATTTACACACTAGACGGGTAATGAAAAGTTTGCAAGAAAACAACTAATTCCCGAGAACACCAAGGATTCCATATCTGAGATGTAGAGAGAGCAGAGAGTGGATTCTTGGTGTTAAAAAGGCATTAATTGTGTGGAAGACGCCTGCCTTGGATCCCGCTGAATTAAAGAACTTCCATCCAGTCTCCAATCTTTCCTTTTTAGGGAAGATTGTTGAGAAGGTGGTGGCGCTACACTCTGTGAATCCTTGGAAGAAGCAGATTATCTGGATCCCTTTCAGTCTGGCTTCAGGCCTGGGCACAGCACGGAGATGCCGTTGGTCAATGATCTCTAGCGAGCCTGGGATAGGGGACATTCCTCTATCTTGGTGCTAGTTGACCTCTCAGCGGCATTTGATACCATCGACCATGGTATCCTGCAGCAGCTCCGGGGGTTGGGAGTGGGAGGCACCATGCTTCGGTGGTTCTCCTCCTACCTCTCGGACCATATGCAGATGGTGTTAGTAGGGGGGCAGAGATCGAGCCTGAGGCCCCAGGTTGTGGGGTCCCTCAGGGTTCAGTCCTCTCGCCCCTTCTATTCAACATCTATATGAAACCGCTGGGTGAGATCATTTGAGGGTTTGGGGTGCAGTATCAGTATGCTGATAATACCCAATTGTTTATCTCCACCCCGAACCCAGCCAACGATGCTGCTAAAGTGATGTCCCAGTGCCTGAGGGCTGTTGGGGTATGGATGGGGACCAACAGGATCAGGCTCAATCCTGACAAGACTGAGTGGCTCTGGGTCCCTGCTTTTTGGACTATCCAACATTTGGCATCCTTGGAAATTGAGGGGGAGGGTTGACCCCCTCAGAGAGGGTCCCTGATTTGGGTCTCATCCTGGATCCACAGCTGAAATTAGAAGACCATCTGACAGCTGTGGCCAGGGTGACCTTTGCTTAGGTTTGCCCGGTGCACCAACTGCGGCCCTTTCTGGACTGAGAAGCATTGCTCACAGTCACTCATGCCTTCCTCACCTCATGGTTAGATTACTGCAATGCACTGTACTTGGGGCAGCCCCTGAAAAGTATCCAGAAGCTTCAACTGGTCCAGAATGTGGCCACGTGAGCAGTCATGGGTGCTCCTCAGTACACCCTTGTCACACCACTCTTGCGCGGCCTGCACTGGCTCCCAGTAGGCTTCCAAGTTCAATTCAAGGTGCTGGTCATTACCTTTACAGACCTACATGGCATTAGACTGGGTTATCTTCAAGACCTCCTCCTGCCACCAATTGCCTCCTAGCGCCCTGTGAGATTGCACAGGGTGGGCCTCCTCTGGCTACCATCGGCCAGGCAGTGCCGCCTGGTGATTCCATAGAGGGGGGCCTTTTCCGCAGTGGCCCCTGCCCTCTGGAATGACCTACCTCTGGAGCTCCAGAGTGTCCCAGACTTAAGACTCTTCCACTGAGCATTGAAGACCTGGCTTTTCCAGCAGGCCAGATTAGCCTGACCCACTAAATTGTAGTAATTGTCAGGGGATTTTAAAATGTTTTAAAATGTTTTATATTGTTATGTTAATGTTTTAATGTTTTATAATGCTATGTTTTATTGCTGTTGTGAGCCTCCCTGAATCCTATGGGATTGGGAAGCCTACAAATTTAAATAAAATAAAATAAAATAAATAGAAAGAGGGCAGAGAAGAGCAACAGTGATGATTAGGAGACTGGAAGTAAAACATATACTGGAAAGAATGATTGCTGCAATTGAGTATGTTTAATTTAATGGAAAAAGGAACTAGCATGAAATGATAGCAGTCTTCCAATATTTTGTGGGACTTCCACAAAGAAAAGGGAGTCAAGCTAAAGGGACAAGAAGCAACAGATGGAAAGTAATCAACAAGAGAAGCAATTTAGAATTAAGGAGAAATGTCCTGACAGAATAATCTATCAGTGGAACAACGTGCCTCCAACACTGGAATTTTTAAAAAGAGTTTGGACAACCCTTTGCTGAAATGATATATTTTCCTGTCTGATCAGGGGGTTGGACTAGAAGACCTCCAAAGTATTTTCCAAATAACTCTGGAATGTCTACCATCAGAAGAATGAGATGGATGAATTGTTGCAATTTAGTAAGGAGCATTTATGCCCAATCCCACCTCCCACCTTACACCACATTTATGGGACACTTAAATATGGATACTCTCAATTCTTTAGGAATTGTTTTGTAAAACTCTTATATGACTGTAATTTCATCTCCCCTTTTATTTTATTTCTACATAATTTGACCAGATGGATAATCTGGATTATACACATCTTGCAATTATACTGGATAAGGATGGAGGACACTATCTTCCAATTGCCCTTTGATTATTTCAGCTCAAAATTATTGCCCCGCTCATGTATGTGGGACAGGTTGAAACAATTTCTATGCTTGGCCTGTTGGAATGTGTTGAGAGTGGAAATTCCTCTAACTCACAATTATGCATGTTTTCTGGTTGTAAGATGCTTTTTTGTATTCAAGTCTGGTCTCAGAATGATAATGTAGCACTTGGGGATAAAGACACAGCCCAGCAGACCAGCACTAGAGGCCAAGATGGAGAAGACCTGCACAGCCACCATGTATTTCCCCTTGGTACTCAGGTAGGTGGGCAGAAAGGAGATCCAGACATTGCAGAAGACCAGCATGCTGAAGGTGATTAGCTTGGCTTCATTGAAAGCTCCAGGGAGATTCCTGGCCAGGAAAGCCACTGTGAAGCAGATGGCAGCCAGGAAGCCCATGTAGCTGAGGGTGATGTAGAACATGAAAACAGAGCCTTCATTGCATTGCAGGATGATCTCTCCAGGCTGCGAATGAAAGTCTGAGTCACAGAATGGGGGGGAAATTCCCAACCAGATGGAGCAGATCATAATTTGGACACTGGAACAAGAAAGGATGATGGAGTTGGCCAAGCTCTTCCCCAACAACCTCTTCACTTGGTTTCCCGGTTTTGTGGCCAGGAAAGCCAGAACGACTGTGATGGTTTTGGCTAAGAGTGAAGAAACAGCAACGGAGAAGATGATGCTGAAAACTGTTTGTCGGAGAAGGCAAGTGGCTTTCCTTGGTTGGCCAATGAAGAGAAAAGGAGACAAGAAGCAAAGCAGGAGGGAGACCAGGAGGATGTAAGAAAGATCTCGGTTGTTGGCTTTCACTATGGGAGTTTCTAGATGTTTAATGAATATGATTAAAACAAGACTAGTGACTAAGAACAAGAAAAGGGCAAAAGAGATGAGAACAATTCCCAGATGGTCTTCATAAGAAAGGAAGACTATAACTTTGGGGATACATTGGATTCTTTCCTCATTTGGATATTTTTCATCTGGACACTTGGTGCATTTTTCTGTATCTGAGTAAAACAAAAAAGCAACATTTAAAAAAATATTCTGTACTTTCACCTTTCAAGAAATACTTTATTGGGACAAAATGTGTTACCAGCAGCATTTTCTGAGAAGCATTGGTTAAAATCTTTTCAGAAAGAAGGTAAGTAGAATAACATTTTCTTTAAAAAAATGATATTTTTATAGTTTATGAAATTGTAAGAAGTCCTGGAACCTGAATGATTTCTTCTGTCACTTGCAGAACCTATATTATTAGAGGTAGATAATTAATCAATTAACATTCTAGACACATTTTCTGGATCCTGAGAGGTGACTCTTCTTAATATACTTGACTCTGGGTGCCTATCTTTTGAAATCTATTAAACTAGAAAAAAAAAGTAAGTTTGGCAAATAATCTGGAATCCAAACTAGAAAGCAGAAGATAGATTTTTTCTGGCAGCAGGGAAGCTTGTCCAATCTGCTACACCACCTATCTCTTCCCAGGGCTTCCCTCAAGGTTTTTCTGTTATTCTTACCTCTAAATAAAAAAACGTGAAATTTGAAGATAATTGCAATAGCGTTTAGACTTATATACCACTTCACATTGTTTTTACAGCCATCTCTAAGCAGTTTAGAGCCAGCCTATTGCCCCCAACAATCTGGGTCCTCATTTTACCAACCTCAGAAGGCTGGAAGGCTGAGTCAACCCTGAGAATCAAACTGCCGAATTGCTAGCAAAATAAAAAACAATTGAGCTTCAATCTGAATTCACTTCCATCCACCTTCATGAATGGAGATGGTCCCCTCAGGACAAGGAATGCAGTCATAGCAGCAAGCAGGCTCTCCTTCTCGCTTCCGCTTGACAAATCCAGGATGACAACTTTCCACACATTGGGACTGAGGCAGAGACTAAGCAGAAAAAGAAGAAATGCCAAAGAAGATTATATTGGGATGAAGCATGCCTGAAAATGGATGTAGACATTAACATTAGCCAAAGAGTTCCTGGGCTTCACTTAAATAAATATGAAATAATCAACTCATTCCAAACAAATTTGGGAGAGATAAATACTGGCAGATTGTTCATTTACTCACTTCCCTTTGCTTTTCACATCTAACATTGCAATAAAGGATTTTTCTACTTAAGAAAGACTGGAGAGATCAAATTGAAAAGATTTCATCCTTAAGTGATGACCAGTTTGGCTCCTTGTTAACATGCATTTCTCCATTCTTCACACAAATATGGTTTTAAAATACAGCGTGATGATCTTGAATTAAATATTGCAAGAGAAATTATTGTAAAAGATTTATTAACATTTTATTGTTTTCGATGTGTTAAATAAAATCATACTGTAATAAAGAAAGAAACTTTGTACCAGTAGGATCGGGATAGGCTTCTTCTGGAGTATATAAAACATTGCAAAACTGCTTCCCTTTGAAAATAGTCCAAAGCATCCCCCAATTTTATTTATTTATTTATGTATTTATGTATGTATGTATGTATGTATTTATTTATTTATTTATTTGTATTTATACCCCGCCTCTCTTCCCCAGTCAATGGGAACTCAAGGTGGCTAACAACAGTAAAATACAAAGATATACAATAAAAGCAATCTAATCCATTCAACAGTCATCCAAGGGGAGGATACATTAATTCCAGGCCTTCCGCCAAAGCCAGGTCTTAGTGGCTTTACGAAAGGCCAGTAGAGTGGGGATGGTCCTGATCTCTACTGGGAGTTGGTTCCAGAGGGTTGCGCCATCACAGAGAAGGTCTTAGTACGGGGTTAAGTTTTATGTTTACAGAACAATGGAGTAAACCCATAGAATTTTCAGTGGTTCCTTGGTACTCAATTGCTTTAAAACCCATCGAATTTGGTGCTGAACTCATTTTGATGGAAAAATTTTGTCCCAGTACCCTTGTTCGTTTGGTATTCATTGCACAAGCCAGAACCTGTCAGTGTTGGCTGCCTTGTGACTCACAACAGTACTGCTTATGGGGAAAAATCGGTTGATAATCATCATTTTTGATACTCATTGTGCATCCCAGAACCACATAACAGTGAGTACCAAGGTAATCCTTGGATTACAACCTTATGAGTCATGACTTACATTACTGCTGCTTTTACCTCTAATTCTTCCAAACTTAATTGCTTTCTCCAGTTAATTCCCCTGCGTGACAGCCAAAGTAAGTGAGACTCAGTTTTGTAATTTTGCCTTCCAGTGTTAACACCTCTCTGGTGTTCTTACTTGTTAATTACCTTTGCTGTCCAAGGCATAAGCAGGAGCCTTCTCCAGCCCCAACAGGTTAATTTTCTTCCTGTCTTGCTGTCTTGTTTTTTTAAGGTCCAACTTTCACAACCAAAGGGTAACTATAGGAAACACAATATATAGGAATCACAGAGCGAACTAACCTGCGTTTGATTGCCAGTCCTTGCTTTTCAATATTCAGCTCATGTTAATCAGTGCTGTGGAACCCAATGCAATCTGACTATTTATTTATTTATTTATTTATTTATTTATTTATTACATTTTTATGCCGCCCAATTCCCGAAGGACTCTGGGCGGC
>JANHGC010005810.1:5865-21225 GCA_027560395.1 Boaedon fuliginosus | reverse complement strand
GCTGACTCTGTAACTGCTTGGGGAGTGTTGTAAAGCTCTGATAAGCAGTATATAACATCTGAGTGCTATTGCTATTGGTGTTGTAAGCTGCCCAGAGTCCTTTGGGAGGTGGGCGGCATAAAATTCTAATAAATAAATGAGTAAAATAAATAAAGGCAGCATAATGCTGCTCACTGCAGCTAATGTTTTGGGTTTCTCACAGAACTTAGGCAGCTACTGGCTCTGACTGTACATTAAGTAACCCAGTTTTATACACCATGCTAGCCAATAACTCATGTCTTCAGCCAAATTACATCTACTGCTCATCTGAGCAAAACCTGCTACAATCTCTTAAGACTCATTGTGGCTCACCAAGAAAAATACATAACACATTTTTCAGAACATAGTGATAGGAGGGAACAGAGGTGGCTATGTAATAATTACATTGTGTAATATCACTAATTGAAAGGCCTGGCATACTGCCCAGCATTCTGCCAGATAGAATAACAGAGTTTGAAGGGACTTTGGAGGTCTTCTAGTCCAACCCTCTGCTCAAGCAGGAAATCCTATACCATTTCAGACAAATGGTTGTCCAGTCTCTTCTTAAAAACATCAGTGTAGGAGCACCCACAAGTTCTTCCACTGGTTAATTGTTCTAACTGTCAGGAAATTTGCCAAAATCTTGTACATAGACTTGAAATATTTGTTAGAGATAAACCTGTTGTCTTTATTTCAATCTACTATCAATATACAGACATGCAAGCTGCATTTTTTAAAAATGAAATTAACTTAGTAACTGAACTAACCCCTTTTCATTTTTCCCAACCCAACGGATTTTTGGATACAAATTGCATGAAGTGGCTTTGGAACTCCTTTTTACTGGTAGGATAACTCCAAAAGCAGAACAGAACCAAATTAATGTGGCCAAGATGGTTTGCTAAAAAAATACAAAAAGGAGGGCTACTTCAGACTCGGTCTGTGGAGAAAAGCATGCTGTGATGTATCCTTAAGATGGCGGCTGTTGGGGATAGTTTACAATACTGTCGATTTCTCCATTTGAAGCCACCTTCCCTTGTCATGTGACCTGGCTCAGAACATATACAGCCTGCCCTGTGCTTCCCAGCACACGTGTACGCAAACGCTCTTGAGGGCAAAGCAGAAACACGCAAAGAAAAATGCAGCAATTTCATTATGCAGAATAAAATGTTGATGCTGATAAACTGCTTGGACAGTTTTCTACTAACAATCTTGCGTGTGTTTGCCTTTGATGGAATATAATACGCTGGATTTCTAGGAGGGACAGGGTACATTCCAGAGGAATAAAAGCCTGTTCAGTCCAAATACTTTATGCAAGAGAAAAGGGGTGAAGACAGCCTGTCCCTAATGGTTCTCAGAGTATCTGGTAGATGCAGATAGTAGAGTGGTTGAGTTGGGCAAGATTCTATCTATAGGTGTGGATCCATAAAGAATTCGGCTTGGAAGAGTCACCGTGTGTCTGTCTTAATTTTGGAGTCTAACGTCAACCTTATTTAAATTTACAAGTATATTGAACTGAAAATTATAGTAAGGAGGCAAACTGGATTTAGGCAACAAATTAAGCTATCGAAATACTAAAACAAACTAATTGGGCTGAGTATGTTATACAAACCCAGGGGCTAGCTTGATAATTGATCTGATTATGGGCATTGGGTGAAAAGAGCCGTATGAGAGGGAGCAAGATACTTAGTACTGGCAGGGCTCTCAGTTATGATGCCGGTACTTTAAAAGGTCTTTCCTTTTCCAACCCTCTCTTCCTTTTCCCCTTTTCAGGCTACTCTGATCACAGAATATGCCAGTGTTGTGCAGCCAATTCAGGTTGCATTTCAGCAGCAGATTCAGAATCTGAAAACTCAGCATGAGGAGTTTGTCAGCAGCCTCACACAGCAGCAGCAGCCGCCCCCGCCACAAATGCAGATCCCCCCACTGGAAAGTGAGGTGAAACCAGCTCCTCCAGCCTTAGCGCCTCCTCCAGCTACTTCCATTGCGCAAGCAGGTACAGCTCTTCTAAGATGACGAAGGGTTTCGGTTTCTGCTGAGCCTCTACGGAATGGCTTCTGATCCACGGTTTCTTGGCCTTGGCAACTTGTAAAAGAGGCATGGAGTTGAACTCCTAGATTTCCCTAGCCAGGTTTGGGCCACATCTCTTCCAGTTGCCAAGGTTGAGAAACACCGCTCAACTCTCTGGTTTGGCTGTCTTGAGAACCGTGGGGATGCAGTGAGTGGGCATTCTGAATATTAATGACTAGACTTCATTAGATGGCATTGTCGAATAAAATCAACCCGGTTACAGTGGAGCTGAAGCTCCCCCAGCTGTTGGGGAAGTACATCTGGTCTTCCATAGCCTTTTGAGACAAGCGGCCCTGAGCAAAGGTGGGAGGCAGTGCCCTGAGCGATGATCTCTAGGCTGATTTTATGCCGTGCCCAGGGAAGAGGCTGTCCTTTCTCACGTTGGGATTTGTTTTCAGATGAAGGGAAGGCTACGCTGCCCCTTGCAGGCTCCACAGAATACGAAGCCACGGGGGCTGGGGCCACTGATCCTGCCGCAGCTGGACCTCGTGGACCTGGGCCTCATGATCACATTCCTCCCAATAAGCCGCCCTGGTTTGATCAGCCGCATCCTGTCACACCTTGGGGTCAACAGCAGGTACTAGTAGAAGGTCTGGGATGCATAGAGTGGGAAGTATTTCTGGACGTGAAGATCTCTTGGGTGAAGCGGCATCTAGTCAAGCTCTTGGTTTTCTGAGCAGCCACACACATACACAGGTGCGCACAATCAACTTAACTCTGTGTCTTTCCTTCTGCAGCCCCCCGATCAACCTCCATTCCCACACCACCAGGGTCCTCCCCACTGTCCTCCATGGAACAGTAACCACGAGGGGATGTGGAACGAACAGAGGGAGCCTGGCTGGAACAATCAGCGCGAAGCCCCCTGGAACAATCAGCCAGACCCATCCTGGAATAATCAGTTTGAAGCACCCTGGAACAACCAGCACGAGCAGCCGCCATGGGCCGGGGGCCAGAGAGAACCTCCTTTCCGTATGCAGCGCCCGCCTCACTTTAGAGGGCCTTTCCCCCCTCACCAGCAGCACCCTCAGTTCAATCAGCCTCCTCATCCACATAACTTCAACCGCTTCCCACCTCGCTTCATGCAGGATGACTTCCCCCCGCGGCATCCCTTTGAACGGCCTCCATATCCCCATCGCTTTGACTACCCTCAGGGCGATTTCCCTCAGGGTGAGTGGATAGCAGGGCTGGGGAGAACAGTGGGGGGTTATGGTCTTGATTGCTATGCTGGTGTGGTATCCGGTTTTTGTCAGAAGGGATCCGCCTGGTCTTTTCTTTAAAATTCTTTGAGAAAACCTCCGTCTGCTCAAAGAGCCTCGGGGGCGCAGTGATTAAATGCAGCACTGCAGTCTCTGTTGACTCATTTAGCAGGTTGTCAGACCGAATCACACCAGGCTCAAGGTTGACTCAGCCTTCCATCCTTTCTAAGGTCGGTGAAATTACCCAGATTGTTGGGGGCAATAAGCTGACTCTGTAACTGCTTAGGGAATGTTGTAAAGCTCTGATAAGCAGTATATAACATCTGAGTTTAAATAAATAAATAAATAAATAAATAAATAAATAAATGGCACATCCTGGTAGCTCTCTGGAGGACTTTTTTCAAGTTTGACAGAAATAAAAAATAAAAATAAAAAGTTTTTTCCCAAAAAATGATGGGGGTATAGGGGAAAGACTTATAAAGCTAGTTCCTTTCTTTTTCCCCAAGGAATTTCAGCACTAAGTATGCTTCTCACGATTGAACTACTTCTTGGGAATCCCTTCTACAAAATGGGGCTGATGTGCAGAAGTTGAATAGCAAGGAGGGACTGTGAGCAGGAAATACAGGTAGTCCTCAACTAACAACCACAATTGATCCCCAAATTTCTGTTGCTAAGCAAGACATTTGTTAAGTGAGTTTTGCCCTTTTTACGACCTTTCTTGTCATAGTGGTTAAATGAATCACCACAATTGTTAAGTTAGTCACACAATGAATCTGGCTTTCCTATTAACATTACTTGTCACATGTTCCCAAAAGGGGATCACTTGACCCCGGCACACTGCAATCGTCATAAATATGAGTCAATTGCCAAGCATCTGAATTTTGATCCTATGGCCTTGGGGATGCCAATAGCCACAAGTGTAAAAAACAGTCCTAAGTGGCTTTTTCAGTGCCATTGTGACTTCGAACAGTCACTAAACAAATTGTTGTAAGTCAAGAACTACTTGTACTGCTGATTCTATCATTTGTGACGAAGTAGCCACTTACATTTTTGAACTTCAGTGCTTACTTGAACTTCAGTGCTTACCTGAATTTGAGAAAGAGCCCCATTCTGATTCTAATTAGAAAAAATGAAGGTGGTAGTTTTAGCACAGCAATGCACAAGAGCCTCAGTGGTGCAGAGGTTAAATGCAGCACTGCAGTCTATCTCTGCTGACTTGATCATCAGGTTGTCAGATCAAATCCCACCAGGCTCAAGGTTGACTAAGCCTTCCATCCTTCTAAAGGTTGGTAGAATGAGGACCCAGATTGTTTGGGGGCAATATGCTGACTCTGTAACTGCTTGGGGAGTGTTGTAAAATGGTAAGCAGTATATAACATCTGAGTGCTATTGCTATCTCTGTTGTAAGCCGCCCAAACATCTTTGGGAGATGGGTGGCATAAAAGTGTAATGAATAAATAAACAAACAAACAAACAAACAAACAAATAAATAATAAATGCAGTGCCAGAAATATATGCTACAGATGCAACCAGAATAATTGCAGAATAGAAAACAGAAGGCATCTGCTGATGTCCAGGTAAGTATTCTTTGTCCTAGCTGTTTCTTTTCGAGGCATTTTTAAATTTTAAATATTAACCTGTCTCTAATATACGCAGTTTCTGAAGGTCAAAACATGGATTCTTTCTATTTTTAAAAAAGTTTGAAACGATTACATGCGATTGACATAATTATTGACCATAACGTAATTTTTAAAATGATTTAAGTAATCTGGTCCAACAGCCAATGAAAATAACTAGCTTTCTGAAGCTAAGGAGGTTTGCATGCTGTGAAATTCGATGTATTATTTCAAGCTTAGGCAGTAGATACATTGATGTTGCTGTGTCAAGAAGAGGGGCTTGCAACAAAGTGGAAAATGCAGAATGCAGAAGCAGATTCCTGTATTGGGAATTGACGTGGCTAACTGTTAACAATTGGAATCAGATGTGAGAAATGCAAGCGTTTACCTCCGTTCCTCCTTAAAGCAACATACTGAAGAGCAAACCATGAGATCTTCTCATGGTATGACTATGGTCCAACAGGAAGTGAACTTAGATAGATGGATATGTTTATTTTGTAAATTTATAGACCCACCTACTACATAGAGGCCACTCTGACTGGATTTCAGGGAGTGGTGGGACTGTTCTGTGGCTCCTCGGAACTTGTGAAATTCCCAGGCACAGAAGATACATTTGGTCCAACTTAAAGAGTTCATCTTTGAAGACAGTTCATTAAAGTAGTGCTTTGTTTGCTTAATCAAAAACGTTTAGAGGAACGTAGTGATGATCAGCTCTTCTAAGAAACCCATATATTTCTTACTGTGAGAACAATGTACTCTGTAAAATACACTAATCTGCTTATTCTTTTTCATCATAAATACCTGCCTGAGCATTGCTCACCCTTTTATAGCCCTTACTTTATTTTATCTTTGCATCTATGCCGTTTATTTCACCGTACTGTAAGAATTATCTTATTTAGCAATATATCACACAAGGATGGTAGATTCCTTTTGGGAGCAGTAAATAAGTTGTTAGGGATTTCTTTCTTTCTTTAATGTATCAAGGGACTTAATACACTTGTAAAAATGTTGTATTTATAACTGCACAGAATATTGTTTTTATTGTTAACAGTTGGTCAAAGACCATCATAAAGGTATTTATCTCTAAATAAGCACATACATAATAGAATATGACTTCTAACTGCTGATTAACACAAGTTGTAACATACCATCAACATACAATTTGCAGCATTATTCCTTATTCAAATTTCCAGATGTTTCCATTCCATAGTTTTTCTCAGAACAAATAAAACTTTAGAAGCATCTAACATTAATTAGTCCTTCCAGTGCATAATATGCATACTTCTTTAAAAGTATACTTTTTTTGATACGTTTTCCCACTATTCACATAGTGAATATTAATTGACACATTTTGTCAGTAGGATTACAGGAATAAGAGGATCTAAAGTTATACATTGTATTTCATAATGGCAGCTATGGGAGAAGGTGCTTAGTATAGATTTGATTAATATTTTGAAATCATGACAGGCAAAAATAGATTAGAAAAGCAAAAAAACCTTGTTGCAATGCTCACCTTTTTTTAACAGTTGCTTCTTGTAATCTTTGGACTTGAGAACAAAAAAAATCTTGAAGAAACAAGCCCCAACCGCCAGCCCTGTTTTTCTTCTGCAAGATTCTTTTGGTTTTGGAAAAAGCAGCCAAGAAGGTCACTGTTTCCTTTAGATCTCAAACAGCTGACTCCCTTCCTATTTGTCATTACAAACAGCTTGCAAATTGGGAGTGCAAATGCATGTAGGAGTGTCTTAAAACAGGCTCATACTTCAGAAGCAGGGAGGAGACCTTTTAAAGATCTGGGCATTTGAGAAACCACAACTGGCAATTGTCTGATGAAAGTACACAAGTCATAGCACTTTTGTGATTACATCATCACGCATAAAGTTTTGCTTTCCTTGGGTTGTCCAACCCATCCACGATAGCTGCTCCTGGCTGCCTTCATTATTTTGGCAGTAGCTACGCATGCACTCACAAGGACAACATTTGGAAGTTTCTAGAGGCAGCTGTGAGACTTTTCCTGGGGTAAAAGGTTCAGCTGCTTTCATGATTTGGTGTCAGTCCTCCTGGGTAATCTAGACAGGAAACACCAATTAAACAAACTAAATCTATCCTTAATATAGTAAGGCTATGCTAACCGAGCAAGTCTGCTACCACTTTTAAGTATTTGACAGTTGGGCACGTCGTTCCTAAATTTCATTCTGTTAAAACAATTGTAGGCTTCTCCCTCTCACCTTTAGGCAGCATCTTTTTCTCTTGTCTCCAAGGTTGCAGATTTGGGTTTGGCTAGTCTACAAAGAAAAGAACATGATAGCAGCATTTTATGAGCTGCCACAAAGAGGGGGTCAACTTATTTTCCAAAGCATTGGAGGGCAGGACAAGAAATAGTGGATGGAAACTAATCAAGGAGAGAAGTAACCTAGAACTAAGGAGAAATTTCCTAACAGTGAGAACAATTAACCAGTGGAACAGCTTACCTCCAGTAGTTGTGGGTGCTCCATTACTTTAGGCTTTTAAGAAGAAATTGGGCAGCTATTTGTCTGGAATAATATAAGGTCTCCTGCTTAAGTAGGGACTTGGAGTAGAAAACCTCCAAGGTCCCTTCCAACCCTATTATTATGTTCTGTTAAATATCTCTCTTCCACAGTCAGCCCACGGTCAGGTCTTTGCTGTTATGTAATTGAGTTTCTTCACCTCTTTGTACAATTATATGGACAATTTGATTTCTGTGTGTTCCATCTGGTGATGTTTCAGGCATTGTTTTTGTTGTTTAAAGACTATGTCAGCAATGAATAATAATCAGATTGCCTGAAACTGACCAGTCATTTTCTTAATTTCTGTTTTCTTGGTTATACAGTCCAATTATTTCCTCAATATTAACTGCTTTGACATTCCACAAACGGTATATCTTGTCTGCATGTTTTGTCAGCTTTGTATTAAAGTTAACCATATCACTTGTCAATCGGCTCTTCTTTTGCAACAGTGGATTGACTATAAACATGAAGAACTGTCATATTAAATAATTTCCCACCAAATCTGATATTATTTAGTAGATGACTACATTGTACCAAAGTATGACTTGCTAAATTCTTTCTAATTATAAAAGGAATGCTGTTCCATCCACATAATATGAAATGATGCCCCGTAGTTATCACTAAAGCGATAACTGCCTCCTATATTACTGCTACTCAGTATAGGTGCCTGCATGATTTAGCTGGGTAATAGGGTTACCCAAGGCATGAAGGAATTATATAGTTTTGGTCTATGCACCCAATGATCTTCCTTCCCAGGATCACCATTCACTCCAATGAAATGGTATCACAGGACCTGCAGAGAAAATATTAAAACTAGTAAGCTAAAATTGAGTATAAAGCTGCTGGTTACAATTAGTACCCAAAAGCTTTCTAGAAGAACCAGGTTTCCATGTGCTTCTAGAAGGTCATAGATTCCATATTTGCTAAAAGGGGGAAACTATCCCAAAGCAGTGAACCTGCTATACTGTATAGTTCTCACTTCCCACCGCTGACAGATAAGGACCCATAGTGGATACTCTTTAATGTTCTGGTAGGAAGGAAAGACACTATTAGAAAAAAGGAGATCCTAATATCCAAGGGCCAAACCATATAGCTTTTTAGATAGCAACTAGCACCTTGAATTGTACTCAGAAACTTAGAAACAGCTAGTACAGCTCAATAGCAAATGTATAACAGGACAGTATCATGACTGATTACTTAGTGCTGCTATATTTTGAATCAATTGCAGTTTCCTGGTAGTCTTTTAACAGCTGTCCCCTTTAAAGCAAGTTACAGTAATCTCAAAGCATCAAAGCTCAAAGCATGAGTAAGCATCTTCGTTGCATTCGGTTTTGGGTAAGGCCACAACTGCTATATTAGCCAAAGCTAGTGGGCACAGCCTCCACCTTCTCTTTGAGCAGAAGTGTAATCCAAGAACTCCAGATTGCAAATCTGCTTTCTCTGGGGAAATATAACACTATTAAGAAACCAAAGATGATGTCATTTTGGAATCAATCAAGCTCTGAATCAACACCCATTCCATCATATTTGAGTTGAATCTGAGCCTGTTTTTTCTCACTCAGATCCTGACAATTTCCAGGCACCAGGTCATGATTTCCACTACATTTCAAATGGGGCACATAGGTATAATTGAGTGGCATCTTCATATTAATGATACCTTCCATGAAACTGACTGAGAGTTCACATAGATACTGAATAGGGTATCTGGCTGCTCAGATAGCAGTGAAACCATTTTAACACCATGGTCCCAACTCCCAACCCTTACAGGTGGTCCAGAAAGATACTGTGGTTGATGGTATTAAACCTACTGAAAAATAGAAACACAGATGGTTGTAGAACATCTAACCAAGTCTTACCCAGGATATCCAGGAAAACAACTGATACACTTTCCAATCCATGTCCAGGTCAACCAGATTGCCAAGAATCTAGACAATCTATAATCTCCAGAGCCTTCTGCAATTGGAGTCCCACTACTTTCTCAATATTTAGAGTTCGAGCTAGGATGGTAGTTCTCCAATTTTGTTGGACCCAGATCTGGGGGACTGAATGAACCAATGCTTCTTTAAGGGCCTCTGGTATCTCTCCTCTCTTTAAAATGACATTGACCACATCATGATTCTAATATCAGACCTCCTCGGGTTCCAAATCTTCATGTGTCATTAGCAAAGCTTGGCTATCTGGTTTTTTTCAACATAATCACAAAACTGAAAATAAACTGCAGGAAATACATTTCATTCTATTTAGTAAGCAGGATCCAATTAAAACAGGTGGTGGTATTCTACCTACAAAGAATGAAGTTGCTGCATCAATAGGCTATCCTAGATACCTACAGTCTCTGGAATGAGAGAGTTTATAAATCTTGTGAATGAATTAATTTTCTTAGTAAAAGGGACTTGGAACTGAACAGAAAGGATAAGGGATGTCAATTTGAGAGGACAGGGCCAGAACAGTCCACAGGAGGGGGTCATAATTAGCAAGATGACTGGGAGAGCCCCCTGGGAGAGGGGGTCATAATTAGCAAGATGACTGGGAGAGCTGGATAAGACTCTCCCCACTCTTCCTACCCTGAATGGGGAAAAGCAATCAGTAAAATCCAAGAAGGCAACATCAGTAAAGATGACTCTTTGGAATATCTCAAAGAGTCACCTTCTTGGTAATTTAATCATAGATAGTTTCAAGTACATGAAATACCATCTAACATTCTGTCCCATCTGAATACCTCTACCCCTTTCAAATTTTAAATACCTGGATACCAGGTCCATTTGTTTTGAGGACTTTAGCAAAGGCAATGATGACTGAAGCATACAGAATAAGGCTCTTGGGGACTTTCCTAACTCATTTATTCTCTGTTCTTTCTCCCGCTGCCATGAAACACCTCTAAGGTTCCTATCAGGGTAAGACCAGTTCTCCAAGTGTCCATTTATCACAGGATGGAAAATATTTATAAATGGAATTAAATAAGCTTCCAAATCCTAATCATTACGGGTGATTAATTCTCTGTTCCAGCCTCCATTAAATGTTTGGACAGATAGCCTTTCCACAGGCCTGATCTCTAATTTATTGTCCTCCTCACCCTCCTTCCCCCACTAGTACACGGTTGTGCTGGGATGCTCATTAGTTTTATGCTAACTGTTCTGCCAAGCACCTCTGAGCCATCACTATCACCTCAGAAATCATTAACAGAGCTGGCTCTGCTATCTCATACTGCCAAGTATAGAACAGTCATTTACGGGTGTAGACATAAATCCACATTTTGGAGGTGGGGAGGGCAGGAATTTTTGAATTTCAATCATTCTCAGGAGGCAGAGAAAGAGATTCACTAGGTTTCATTTAAGCATTCATTTTGTTGATATGGGGTTTGTTGTTTTCCCCCCCTCTTGATTATTGTTTCCCCTTGAATCTCAGATGTCATACTTTAAATGTAAAATGCTAGAGATATTATTTTTCCTTGTGTCCTTCAACCTAATTTCTTACATACATTTTGCTGCCCATTACTAATGTTACAATAAATTGGTCTTTAGCCTGATTGAGAACAGTTCCTCTTTCATCCTCATGTCCATCATCGTGTTTCATTCTCATCCTCCTCTTTGTCCAAGTGCTTGATTATTTAGATGCCGCTCTACATATAATATTGAGGTCAGCTGCTATCTTTGTCTTACACATTCAGCTTGAATCTTCAGACATGGCTAATGAGGGTGGTTTATAATGCCATTCTGAATATCTAGGATCCATTTCTCATGTTTATTTTGAGGAGCTTTAACAGAAATAACAACATGGCTTGTATCTATCACTTTCATGGGGTGAGGATTCCTTGGAGGTTTTTTCCTAAGAAATTAACTTTATGGACTTTTTAAAAATTAACCTATCTCTAATCAGTTTATGTTCTATGAGAAATCCAGTATTGGGATATGAAAAGCAAGGTCTCTGCTTTCTGGTAGAACAAATACAAAATTAAGTGGAGAACAGGGGAGAAAATTCTTGTTTCTAGAGAATTTACATTTTTACAACTGAGAATTCAACATATCCTAGATTTCTTATCTAGACCTCTGTTCATTTATCAAATCATTAATTAACAACACTCTCAGGAAAGATTTTAAAAATATTGCATTAATTGTTAGATTGCATTAATATTTTACACACTATTTAACACAGATATTTTTGTACTGTAATTGTAACTTAGTGGAAGAATATACACTACTTGAAATATTCACTACTTGAATATACACTGCTTGAAATACTTGTCCACATTTGAGAATCTAATAATAATAATTTATTAGATTTATACCCCGCCTCTCTTCACCCAAAAGGGGAACTCAAGGCGGCCAGTTCTACTATGAACACAAAGAATACTTGTACAAAAGAATTTTATAGGAGAACTAGCTGGATACCCATGCTTCACGACAAAACTTTGTGATCGAGTTATGCAGGAGATTCGGTTCACAATCCATTGGCTCAATGGTGAATTGAAACACATAAGGGAATATTGCTCCTGCCTCCTTGAGTCCGGAAGCAGTTCTATAGGTAGAAGGCATAGACATTTTGGTAAGGTACCAACATTTAGTACTGTAAGGAGCCCCAGACCACTCCTAAGTGAAGGAGTGGAATGTCTGCAGTTTGAACTGAGGTAACGGAATGTGAGGCAACTGGCAGATGGAACAGAGTTCTTTTCAAGTGGGGAGTAGAACTCCTTAACATCAGAGCATGTTAATTACTGTATAAGAAATACTAATGATCTGATGGTCATTTCAAAAAATCCTTTTTTAGCGAACACCTAGAAGCTAAGAGGAACATTCATGCCAAATTTCAAGTTTTTAGGCTTTATGGTTCTGGAGATTTTGTGATGAGTGAGTGGTACTTGACTTATATATATATAGATTATGACAATGTGAAGCACCTTTCATCTCATGTTTCTGAAGGCAATGCGAAATAGATTTCATCTCATATTCTTGAAGATTTTTTTTCTTTTGTTTGTTTGCATCCTGTTACACTCTTAAGTCTTTTCCCATAAGAATTACTGTTACATTCTATTATCTTAAATTGGGTGGTTCTTTGACCTTGAAAATTGAATCATTGTCTTAAGAAGACTAAATATAAGCAATATTTTTGTTCTTCTGGATTTGTGGGCAGCACAAATCCACTCACTTATAATAAACAAACATTATTTTATAGAACTACAGATTTTCAGTGTCTGATATTTACAATGAAATAAATTAGCTTTTTTTTTCCTTTTTCATTGTTAGTGTTCATTAAATAATACTGTAGATCCTTTGTGTTTGGAACAAAAAGAGCGTAAAGTACATACTATACATTCTCAAATTTGGTGACTTACTTGATTTATCTACCTATGTACCCATCTACCCTTCTATCCATCAACCATCTATCCCTCTATCCACTACACTGGACAGCAAAGATTTTGTTTCCTGAACAGGAATAGATCTTATAGATTTTTGGTTGGCAATCTGAAAACTAAGCTGTAATTTAACATTTCACATATCATTTTATAGAAATCTTCTGTATTTTTACACAGTGTTAATGTACACCCTTTAGTACCTGTTGACTATAAAAGAAATATACAAAAACTGTGGTTGAAGCACATCCAGTTACAGTACACTAAACCAAGTACAACTGGAATACCTGTAGAGATCTACAGGTAATGGCTCTGCTGCTTAGAATGAAGCTTGGATGTACCAGGTGCTATCCTTACATATGTGAATGGGACAGTAGTGCAAGAGGATCATATTACATTGAAAAGAAACAGCCACTCCAAAATCATTTTGTCCCAGGACAAAAAAACATAATACATGGACCACTTGTTCAGCAGATAAATATATTCTTGCCTCTGCTTCGCATAAAACTTGGATTGATAAAAAATGCTTTGTAAAAGTGATAAATAAGAAAGGTGAAGTGTTTTGTTATATGAGACAGATGTTTCCAAGAATAATTGATTAAGGAAGGCATTTTTGTTGGTTCACAGATCAGATACAATACATCATGTATGATAAGCAGTTGAAAGATCTGTTAGTGAGGCCAAAGTAAACCACCTAGATAGTATTCAAGAATTCAATAATCAACTTCCGGGTTGATTTCCTGCGAATCTGGGAGCAAAACGTGTGAGGTCCGCGGTTTTGTCCCAGGCCTGCCAGTCCGAAGACCCTTAAAAGAGTACTAACCTCCCTGGAGGGGAGGTAGGCAAAGGAGTGTGGGAGCAGGGTGGAGGAGTAGCACAACCCACCCCCCTTTTGGCATCCCGTGAACTCCAGCTGAGGACTGGAGTGAAAGTGATGAACACCAGTCAGACATGGAGCGGGGTAAGAAGAAAAACATTTATAAAATTAGAACCCAAGAATAAATTTTAATAAAAGGAACGCTGCGAACACTGAAGAAACGGCGAATGAAAGGGATATAATTAAAGAGTGAGGAGTTGCTGTTCTCTACTCACTGATGCTAAGAATTAACTTTCTGGAGTCTATAAGTTAAAAATCTATGCTGGAGAATTTTTCTCTCTTTTCTTTCTTTATTAACATGGAAAAAAACCAATAAATGAAAACTGTGCCGCAGTATGGGACTTGTGCAATTCGGCCTTGGAGAAATTAAATAAGATGGATGAAATTTAAAAAATTTGAATGGGACTTAAAGCTGAAAATGGACAAAATGTTTAAAGAAATGAAAACCAAATTAGATAATAGACAATTACAACAACCTAAAGTGCATGGATCTGAGGAGATGGCGGAGGCAGAGGAGATGAGAAAGGTGGAGGACGGAGAGGCGGGGAAAATGGTGGCAGCTGGAAAGCAATGGGGAAGCAATATTAAGGAGTATTTTTTGAGAAATAAAAAAGGGACTGAACTTTTAACAATGAAACAATTAAAAAGAAACAAGGCTGACCAGGTCAGAGTACAGGAAGGAGAACCAAGCAGCAAGCAGGAGAAGAAACCCATGATGAGGAGAGACAAAGAGGAGAAAGAAAACAACAGAAATGGTACCCAGAATGAACATGGAAGGCAGGGACAAGGATCGGATTTCCTGAAGCTGAAAAAAAGGGATGAGGGATAAAAGGGGGGATGGATTACGGATTGATGAATTGTATTGAATAAGTTTTTAAAAGTAACGGATTAACTAATTTTAAGACTTTAGATTTTAGAATTTTGAATATCTTTTAAATACATTAACTAGTAGAAAAATGGATATTACATTTAATACAGATTCTTTTTGTTTTTTGTTTAGCTATTAAATATGAAAGGGGGGAAACTGATTGTGAAGAGTGGAACTGGGGATGCATACATAATAATTTTTTCTATTTTCTTTTTTCTTATTTCTATTAGTACTCTTTTTTTTTATAAAAGGCTGTATTAGATTTTATTTGATGTAATAATAGAATATAGATAGAATTAAGAGAAAGTATTGAACCTCTGAAACACCTGATTGGATATAAGATATGCTGTTTTTAAATTTCTTAATTTTTTTTTAAACCAATAAAAATTCTTAAAAAAAAATAAAAAAAAAGAATTCAATAATCTTTCCTGTTGAGGCTTGTATCAGTGCAATAGGGAACAATTTCCACTGTACAATGACCCCTCAGGAATTCTTCTGGACATTGGGGGACTTGTTTTGAAACTGAGGAATTTACAATAGCTATAAGCAAAGAGGGCAAGACATTCAGTTATGGACGTTTAACCTTGTTTTCAATACACTGACTTCCATACCTTGTTCATAAGTTCTATTTTAGCTCTGGCATATATATGTGTATTGTTAAAGAGTTCAGCTTTGCAACCAAACAAGACAGACACAGACTTCAGTGGATAATTAGAACTGCAGAAAGAACAATTGCTACCAACCTACCTTCCATTGAGGACTTATATACTGCACGAGTCAAAAAGAGGGCTGTGAAAATATATACAGACCCCTCACATCCTGGACATAAATTGTTTCAACTTCTAC
>JANHGC010005809.1:58436-69164 GCA_027560395.1 Boaedon fuliginosus | reverse complement strand
GACGCAAAGCCAGGAATAAAGGAACAATAGTAATTAGCAAATCCCAGGAAGTGCTGGACATTTTTCATCCGGTGAGGGGGTTCCCAATTACAAATGGCCTCTACTTTATGAGGGTCCATCATGATGCCATCAGGGGAGATGAAATGCCCAAGGAACTCGATAGAGGTCTTGAAAAACAGACTTTTTTCCAGTTTGGCATACAGTTGATGTTCCCGAAGGCGTTGCAACACCAGCAGGCAGACATGCTGCAGATGACTGTCTCTAGACCGGGAGTAAATCAGAATATTGTACACGTAAATCACCACAAACTGGTCCAACAAAACAGTATGCCAAAGGAAGTCCTGATTTAATCCAAGAGTCAATTATTCAGTTCTGATGTCCGATGTGTCAGGAATAATACAGAAAGCGTAGCCAAAGTCCGGTCCAAGGTTCAAGGAGCAAGAGTTACAAGACTGATAACAAGACATGACTACAATGAGAACTTTGTTCGTCACAAAACTCCAGTCATTAGCCAGGTCCTATTATCGCTCCTGTGGGGAGTGGCCCAATGACTCAGCTATTCTCTAGCACTGCCAGAAAAGAGGGTCCAGGAGATGGAGACCGCCCCGTTCCTCCTCCTCCTCCTCTGAGTCCTCTGGCAGCTATGAAGCAGGCTCGAGGATCAGGGCCATAACACCATCAGCTGTGGTTTGGAGTGTGCCCAGGATGCCGAGACATCGGGAGGTGTTGGAGGAGCGAATGGGATTCCCTGTGCAAAGCCACGATTGACAACTTGTGGCTTTGGGTGAGACTGGAGCTCCGAGGGACTTTCTTCTAGGGAGCAAAGTGAACCATCTGAAGCTACTGAACCATCTGAGGCTTCTGCAGTAGAACATGGTGGGTCACCAGAGGAGGGCTTTTGGGCTTGAGACTTTGACTTTGCCCCAGGTATAGCTGGCCTTCTCTCTTGGACCCCGCAACACCCAGGTGGAGAGAATGGTTTGTCGGACGCTCCCACCCACCCCACTTTTATCCACCCAAGGTCCCTCGAGCCTGGGACCACAGAGATTTTTTTTTTCATGATGAAGGGACTTTAAGTCCTGTTGGTCACCCCTCCCCTTCCTACCCTCCTTCTCACCATACCAGGGCACCTTTCCAATGGCACTGGCTGATGTGTCAACCTGAATTGAGACCCAGGTTTGACCAAGTGGACTTAGGTGGAGTTGGACTTGGACTTGAATGGAGAGGGATGCATTTGATTCCAACTCGAAGCATGAGCCACGCCTGTCCCTTTCCAGCAGCTATGGATTCAGCTACAGCTCGGACCTTGTGCAATGACACACATCTGGTGTTTGAACAGAGAGACGCTCTAACATGGAACCTACCTGCAGGCCCTGGAAGCCACTGATCTTTCCTTAGGTGTCCAGAGAAGACAGTTGGTAGTGAAAACCGAGAAGTCTCCCACCTGATGACAGTGGAAGTGAAAGCTTGGATCACTGCCTCCTTGAGGCAGAAGTCTAAGTCTTTTATTTATTTAAATTTTATAGTTGTTTTTGTCCATGTTTTTTTAAAAGAAGAATTCCCTTGAAAATCATGGATGTATGCAGTCGATGTTTCTGCATAACCACAAATATTATGTGCTCTAAGAGGGTGGATGTCATGTTTGCAATATTAGGCTTTTGCTCAACCCTGCCATCAGATGTGCTTGTCCATGACAGTAACCACTTTTTATCTCCAAGGCAATCAGCCTGGATCATTCTTACACGTTACAAAACTTCAAAGGGTTTGGAAGGCTTCTTTCTGATAATTATGCACATTTTAGTCCCATTAACCTCCATGGGATTTATGCATGTCTATCTTTAGGACAATAGCCTAAAGTTTCACTTGTGAGAAGAAGCCAGTGACTCTTAATCAGATTCTCATTATTAAAATTAATACCCAAGATAGATAAATAGATAGATACTGTCAATGGGATGGCATGGTGATGCTTAGTAGCCTTTCAGAAAATAGATTGTGTCGTGTTATTAAGAGGTAATTTGCCTAGAATATTTGCCATACTGAATTTTTATGCCCAGATTTGCTCTTATCTATGTGCATTCTGAACCTAATAATCCACAGCTTTCTACTGGGAACAGTGGTTATAGATGTCAAGGAAGACCGTGTTTACAATGCACTTGTCAAAGTCTTCCTTTTGTAGATAATTTTTGGATAGTTGAATTTGTAGTCAGTATACTTTTAACCCTGTATACTGTGCAGGTAAGAATTGACATCACATGACTTGATGGCAGCCCAACATTCCATAGTTTTACACAGCAAGATGCCTGGCTGGTAGGATAATTTCAAGAGCATTTGTTTTTATGGAGGTCTTCTAGACAACAACATGGATTTTCTCTCTTCTTTACACAGCATGGGTGTCAAACTCATGGCGTCATGTTGCTATCACATGTTGTATCACAATGTTTTTCCCTTTGTGGAGCTGGGCTGAGCGTGACCTCCATGTGACTCATCCGGCCTGCAGGCTGCCAGTTTGACACCCCCGTTACACAGCATTCATTTTTGGTGGATTCTCTGTACTAATATCTTACTCAGTTATACCCCTTTCATATGCACAGATCCATTGTGCGCTTACATTTTACTACAGGTAGTTCTCACTTAACAACCACTGTTGGGAAGGCAAGTCTCACTAAGTGATGTTGCCTTCAAGTGAAGCATCATGTGACTGCAAGCTTTTCCATTGACTCTGCTTGTCAGCTGTGAAGTGAACAAATAGCAACACAAAATGATCATAAGAATGCTGCAACAGTCACAAGCATGTGGCAAGCGTGTGTAGTCATAAAGTTATTTGTTGAATGCCACTATACTTTTGAATGGTCATTAAACAGAGCATTTGTTAAGTGAGAATTATCTATAAACAATGAATTTTTAGTCCTTCCTACAGTCAATCGCATGGAACTGGATTGTTTAAAACTGTAGTCTTTTATTGGCATATTTTGCCTATTTCAAATTTTTCCAACTGTATAACACAAATGAGTGGAAGCAATGAGTGGAAGAAGTGAAACTACTGAAAATCTGAGTAAGTTTTTCAGAGCAATGTTTTCAAAATCCAACATGTGTCATGGTTATACTAATTTGTCAGATTTAACTGCATTTATTCAGGTTTTTCATCAATATAATATCATTTGTTACCACCCTCTATCACCCATCATTTCTTAAGTTCAAGTATTATTCCATACCAAAATCAAAATCTTGCAACCTGAGGATGTCAACATTGAAAAGATTAGCATTGATTATCTTTAAGCATTAAAGAAAAGGAACACAAAAATGATCTTTTGCAGCTGATCTCTAAAGCAAGTCAGGCCATTTTGAATGCAAACTACTTAGAGTGGCATTTTAACTACTTTGAATGGAATTTAGAAGGAAACTAATTTAGATCAAAGAAATATTGAAACTTGAAAGATATGCTTCATATAATAGTCACCTTGCCATAAGAATCTGGCAATGTTACTCTGCATTCCATATAATGTTTGAATGTCTGGTATCACCCTTCAGTGTAAAAGAGGTTCTTTCTTCATTTTTGCCTATAGTCCAATTCTAAACAGATTAAAATAAAATAAAATTATAGTCACACTGGTGGCAAATGCTCGTGTGTAATTTATCTAAGGTATCAACCTTGAAGTCATTTCCATAGTAGAACAAGGCCAGAAGAACTAAAATAGCAAAGTAAAGCTTTGTATTGGAGCACAGCCAATGTATGGATCTTTTCCCCAACAGGCATGTACTCAATAATGTTATAATTTTGAGAGTTTTTGCTAAATGTTGTGACTTACAAATAAATTGCACAGAAAGAAATCAAGTAGGGTCCCCACCCATTTAAGAGATAAAATAGCACTCACACTGGCCATAACATGAGATGTATAAGAAATCAGTTGAGCTGTAGGCATGGTGAAACAAAAATGAAAGCAAAAAGAAATTTCCCCATCCAGTATCTTTCGGTCTCTATAAATGTTGTCAAAACAAAGACATAGTAGGCAATTGTCAGAAATTATTTACTGCCAGCAGACTGCTCCATCATTGAAGTTTCTGCTTTTCATTGTTTTATCAGACCAGCACAGAACATGTTGAAAGGAAGAGAATCGAGTTTCCCATTCCACTAAAAGATCGAGTTTTATCTACCGCAGTTTGATGGAAAGAATTTTGCTTTTATTCCTTTTGTAAATGATGTGAAGGAAATGTCTACTTCAATTAAACATTTATTAATACATTACAGTGGAAGATTTTTCTTTCCCAAGATTTTCTTGCAGTCTAATCCCTTGCAGGCTTATACACCTCAGTGAAGAGCTGCTGAATGAAACTAGTGTGTAACCTGATGAAATTAATCACTCTTCCCTCCACGCCAGCATCTCTTCCACTTATTTTCTTTTATCTTGCTCACCATGTTTCCACTGACTAAAGAGAACAACTTCCTCTGCAGGAGAATGATAAGCTACCAACTACAACAATGCAAAATTACTGTTCCTGGTTGTGCTAACATGCAACCATTCTCTTGCTGTAGCTCTGGTCATCCATTTGACAATTTCAATATGAAATCTCTTAAATATATGAATTATATTAATCCAAACAAGATTTCTTTGAACTTAAAATGGGGAAAATACACAGAATTATTTCTACTGAATGATTTCAAAATGGCAAAACATGATCTCATGTCCCGAACCAGAATTGCCTCTAGATACATTTTTTAAATAATCCATACTACTATTCTTTGTTTTCCCATGAGAAAATAACACAGAGAAAAGTTGCCTATATTCCCATTACATAATTCTGTGAGTTTCCATTGTCAGAATCTGCTTTCATTTACTCAGAATTGCTAGGATGGTGAACTTCAGTTACATTCCAACAAAGAACAATGCAACAGGCGCAGAAACATATAAATACTATGAATGCAAGTTTTTTTCAATAAAAATTTCTTTTATATATTAATTCCTAAACTTCCCAGCTATATATAAGGGCTGCAGTTCTAATACTCCTATACAGTGCCAATTAAGAAAGGTCAACCTAATGCAAGCTATTCACAAAACTCTGGGTGTCTGTTTGACAGTACAGTAGAGCCTCTGGTCACAACCATAATTTGTTCATAACGTTGGCTATTTCTTCATCTTCTGATGTTTCGTCTTCAAGAATTTCTGGTTTGGGGGTCATGTTTGATCAGTACACAAGTATGTTGTTTGTGACCAGATTCAAAAATTTTGTGAATTTTTTGGTAGGAACCTGATTTGGTCGTGGTCAGAAGCATTTGAGACCAGAGGTTCTACTGCAATAGCCCTTCGAGTAATGTCATAATTTACTTATTCATAGCATCTCTTGTAAGAGTGACATTTCACAAAATGTACAATTTCTAAAAGTCTAGAGGAATGCCCATATGTTGAAATTCCCTTAAATGAGCTAAATTGTTAAAGGAAAGCAAATATGTGTACTTGGATCTAATGAAAGGGGAGGGGTATCCAAATGAGTAAGGCAAGGCAATAGCTCAAATTACAGATTGGGTTTAGTAGAGCATGGAGTCTTGCATGTCTAAACAGTCTTGCTGTTTGCCATTCACCCAAGGGAAGCAAGCTATTCCACAGCACAGAATTTCCTAGTTGACAGGCAGGTAGATCTATTGACTGAGGACCCTGTTAGAATTCATTGTACTTAACCTGCAAGACTCTTCTAATTCAAGAGGGATGCTCTCAAGATTATTTTGGTTGTTCATTTCTTTTCAAAGAATTCTGCAGGACCCTTGTGGTTTTCTAAGACAGGATAGACTTGGGGAGAAAGGTTCCCCCCATTTCATGTACAAGAACTAAATTACAGGTAATCCTCAATTTACAACAATTCGTTTAGTGGCTGAAGTTACAATGGCACTGGAAAAATGTGGCTTAGGACTAGTTTTCACACTACGACCATTACAGCATCCATGTGGTCAAAATTTGGGCGCTTAGCAACTGGCGTGTATTTGTGACAATTGCATTGTCCTGGGGTCATGTAATCACCATTTGCAACCTTCCCAGCTGGTTGTTGACAGGCAAAGGCAGTGGGGGAAGCCAAATTCACTTAATGATAACTTAATGATTAACTTGCTTAGTAATAGCAATTGTGGGGTCAATTGTAGTTGTAAGTCAAGGACCACCTGTATATTGCACCATATGTGAAGTGCATCTTTGCATGCCTGATTTAATGGTTTCGCAGAATGGAGAGTTCACTCAGCATTCTATAGTGATCACCAAAGCCAGCTGCTGATCAAACCAAAACAAAAAAATGAAAGGTCTATAAAAGGGAATCTAAACACTGAAATTAATAACAGTCATGTTATGTCATCCTGAAGCTGTAAATCTCAGTTATTGAAAGAAATGGATTGTTTTGCATCAATATGCCATCATCATTCTGATAGAAATGGAACAGAAGGTTTTGGTCTCCCATCTAAATTAGATCCCTCTGCTTATTCTTAATAATATTTACAAACATACATGAGACCAGAAGAATTTTCTGATACCTGTAAGATATGCCTTAATCTCTACATTTTTCTCAATGACTATAGGCATTTTGGTATGGTTGTTTATTCACAATTGGTCCAGTCTAGTAATTTAGTATTTGGTTTTTAATGATGCTGTTTAGTTTGAATACTGGAATCAAGTAGGATTAACACAAACTGCCTTCCTACCTCTTACTCAGTCTTTGCTATTATTTGATACAGAGTGAACCTACTTTGTCATCCCAGTTCCCTAGCTTGTTTCCCAGATGGAATTCTCAAAATAATAGTAAATACTAAGCTCATCAATCAACCTTCACTTTCTCCTTTGCCATGTTGATCTGCTTTTCAATCATTTCATTTTCCTTGGAGAAGCTAAACTAAGAATCTCACACTTGAAAATTCACAATGTAAAATGTCAATAAAGTTAAATCATTTTGAAGGAAGAGAAAATTATCAGCCATATATATTTCTCTAAGATGTTGTTGATTCTTTAAGAGAGGCTTCTGCCACCTTGGATGATATGAAAGTTGCTTTAAGGGCATTTGGGGCAGAAGCAGGATTTCTGTGGCTTAAAATGGCATTCAGCTACTGTTTACTGATGTGCTGTCTTGACAGAATGATACATTTACTGTTGTTTCTTGTTCTATTAATGGAAAGAGTTAAATACACTGCTCTTCTGCTCTGTGTGATGTGATGATCCAGTTTTCCCTGTGAACCAAACCATCTATGAAATTTGAATTAAATCAGATTAAAACAGTACCAAGATGTAGTGTGTAATTTACCCCCTCCACAAAGCTCAAAATTTTGGAACAAAAGCTATCCACTGAACAAAATAGAAATACATTAGGCAAAGAATTGTCATAGGTTGGTAAGAAATCATCTCTTAGCATATCTAAAGAGCATGGAGTTGGAAAAGGCTGTATATGAAGAAGTGTCTGTATTGTATGTATCACTATGAAGTTGTAAAACCTGGACAAGAAATTCTGAGAACTTGGAAGAATGTCTTGCCACAATCAAAACATCTGACATTTATATTATTTATATTATTCATATTGAGCATGATAACATACTCCATTTGTGACCACTTAAAATGTCTGTTGTGATCCCAAATTGACTGCAAACTAATTTTACTGTGCTAGGGGACAAAATCTTGAATACTATGGAGCCCTAATCATGTTTAATTTTAATTATAATTCCATTCAATTAACTTTCCTTGGGGGCCTTCCCTTCCCTTCAGAGCACAGGACTCAGACATGTTGCATGATGCTAGTTTAGAGAAAACGGCCAAGATAGACCAAATAGTTATCCAGGCATTGTCTATACTAACTTCACAAGACCAAATCAGCTCAGGCCCTGAAACTTCCAGAATTGAGCACAATCCCTTTTTGATCTTGGGAATGTCCTCGGCTCATGCTAAGTACTTATCCGGTAATGAGAGTGCCTAGAAGTGGTAGTTTATTTTCTCAGGTAGAAAGAAACTATTCTGAATCTGATGTGATCTTAGTGATATTGTAATAGAGCGTATGTTTGCACATACATGCATTGGTACATACCGTATTAGCCCTTCTGGCTCTCCCAGTGAGAATGTCCTAACCCATAATCCATACATTTACACTGTCTCAAAATCTTGGGCAAAACCTGATACCACCACTCTTTTCCAGTGAAGAAACTGGTTTTAACTTTTGTAAATTCATTTTTTGAGTTAACAGAGTGGCTGGAAAGCAAGGTAGGATAAATTCGTTGTCAGGATGAGACTACTGATTCCACAGAAGAAACAGGATTTGTTATGTAGATTAAGTTTAGAGCTAATTGAGAATTGTAGACAATGGGAGAAATCTTGCAGACTCTAATGTTTTCAGCAGGAATATGCATGCATAATAGATCGGGAGAGAGAATGTGTGTATCTTATACCAAGGATATAAAGAACCAATTCAGATAGAATGTGTTTTTTAAAAGAGTCTAATGTACATCTACCTCTAGAGTTCCCAGATGGTTAGTTCCTTCTTATTCTCCAGATCTCTTGATTGGGATGCCAATCCAAGAAGAAAAGTCATCTCAGGGTAGAACATCAAAAACCAACACAAAGTGGAGGTTTCCCATCTTTTAAGTCCCACCTGAAAGGGAAACCTGCTCCTGATTGAGTCATCTGTTTGAATTTCCTGATTTTTGCAGGCTTTTGCCTGATTGGTTTATATTTATGTTAATTAACTTTGACATTTGCCCTCCTAAACCTTTGGAGATGAGATTTCTCTTCCTTCCCTCAGATACCATCTTCAACCATGGCTCCCACATAATGTCATCTTCTTGACAGATCTGCTGAATCCAAGTTACAATATATTTGACAGCATCCCTATTTGGAAACTAACTTTCTACAAAAGTAAGTTTTTGCTTCAGTATTATGCTATGGATGAAAAAATAAAATTACACCACATTAAAATAACCCCAGCTGATATTACATAGAACCATTTATTAATACATAAATTAAAACAAAGATATTCACAAATAGCTGCATCGTCACTGCATGAATTACTTTTAACAAAATGCTGACTGGTCTATTTTCAGATATGTACATCAGGAATGCTGCATAAACTATGACAAAACTATATCCATTCTGGGTGAATTGGAGAAAATGGTCATGAGAACTGCATTTTGCAATTGGGAGAGATTTGTTAGTGGCATGTTACCAGTTAGGTTTAGGAAAGGAGGGAGGGAGGCATCATATTTAGAATCAAGAAGGCCACTATCTCCTGCTTGAGAAGGGGGTTGGACTAGAAGACCTCCAGAATCCCTTCCAGCTCTATTATTTTATCTTCTATGAAAATATATCCTATCTCCTGAGTGTGCTTCTGAAGGGCTGGATCCTGCCAGTTCTGTTTAGCATAGTAAGCTTTCATTCTGTTAACAGTTAACAGTGTTTTTGAAAATTCAGATATACCATTACAAATCAATGCATCTAAGGAGAAAAAAAATGCTATCTTTTTTTAATTTCCTGTTTTCTTGGTTTATTAGGTAAAAACAAAACCATTGGTTATCTTGCTATATTCTGATTCTAATCCCAGAGATCAATGGGATGAGTTGAGGTAGTTCATCGATATACAAGGCAGTAAGTTCACTTTTGCATAACCTGTTTGCAGTTGACATAGATTGGATCCTCTGTTGCAGTAGGACTTTGACTTGCATTTGCTGAGTCCTGACCAGCCCAGTTTTTGTATTGATGCTGGGTCTATAAAATAAAGGAAGAAGAAGACAGTAATGAAAAAATAATAATAACAAAAAAAGACTGTCCTTCAAACACAAACGCTCACAACAGAGGCAAACTTTCCTCCTTATGCTGCATTTTAAAAGTCAGGATCAAAACAATAATACACATGTATGTTATATTATTGCAGATGTGATAACCATTAAAGAAAAGAAATTGAGATACAGACTAAATTCACATCTACTGCTAAGCCATAATTTGTGTAACTAAGGTTTATATAATCCATAATTTAGCTGAGTTAACACAACACATTAAACCAAAACCAAATCAATCACTTTGTGATGTAAGTTGATGCATGACCCCAGTCCCCAGCCGAAGAATTTCTAAGAATTATCCAACCTTCCAATCCATACTATATACTCAAACAAAGAGTATTATTTAGCCAGGTGTCTTTTGTCATGAAGCTGCACTTTACAAGGAAAAACTGTAGAATTCACTGTGTTCAATCTCAGAAGAGGCATAGAGGAGCATCACATCAAAATAAAAGTTGAAAATAGGAACTTTTGATTTGACTTAACCTTAATTTTTATTGTAGGAGAAATTTTTTAAAAGGCTTAAAATACTACGTGCTAGTAGTTTGCACATATTCCCAGAACGCACCAGATCTTGTACCTGCCGGTGTTACAAATTAAATAAATGCATTTTGAAATTAAAATGGCTACAAATGTCATGACATTTCAGCAGTCTAATTCCAGAGCTTTCTGCATGCGATTTATGGTTAATTTTTTTAAAAAGTAGTTTGCCTAGACAGGCAATCACACAATTGTGCGGGTATTCCAAAATACTGCTGATCCATAGCCTGTATGCTCATTCAGATATGTTATTAGTGTATATATATCAAGCCTACACGGGAAAGACCAGATTACAAGCCTACACGGGAAAGACCAGATTACACCAAGACTTTCATATATATGTTTTCGTAGATTTTCACGGGTGTAGGTATGTAAGTCTTGGTGTAATCGGGTCTTTTCCCGTGTAGGCT
>JANHGC010005809.1:33608-49325 GCA_027560395.1 Boaedon fuliginosus | reverse complement strand
GGGGAGATCCACTTTGGCACCATTTTTTTTTGGGGGGGGGGAAGAACCCAAAAACCCATTCATGACACACACCCCAATGCTCATCTGGAAAGTGTAAGGTATGTGCCTGGGAAGTTTGGGCCAGATTGGTGGAGGCATGGAAGAGCCTATTCGGCACATACCCACAAACCCACACACATACTCTTCTCTTTTATACATAAAGATTACATCTTGATGTTTGCCACAGAAAATAACTTTGCATTGTAAGATATGTAGCTCACAATTGCTAGTTCCGACAATTAATGATTATCTTAATCAACACCAGTCTTTAATCATAACTTCTACTTAAGTGAAATGTCCATTTGCTCATTTTGTTATGTTCTTTGGCTAGATTTAGGCTACCTAGAATTGTAGTCAGATGAATGTTACATTGTTAGAATATTGACTGTTGTGTGGGTGGGTCTAGGCCAACTCGGAGCAACCAACTCAGTGTGGCCAGCTTACTTCACCCACCTTGCCACTGCCAAGTTGTCTCTGCCAACCCACTACAAAGTCACCACGGAGACATTTCCACACAGCCAGTTCACTGCAGGGACAACTCACAGCAAGTGGCTGGAGCTGGATAGGTGGGCCTCTAGAGTTACAGCAATAGCATTTAGACTTACATACCACTTCAGAGTGCTTTACAGCCCTCTCTAAGTGGTTTACAAAGTCAGCATCTTGCCCCCATCAATCTGGGTCCTCATTTTACCAATCTTGGAAGGAGGGAAGTCTGAGTCAACTTTGAGCCGGTGGAAATCGAACTCTGGGAGTCAGCAGAATTACCCTACAATTCTGCTTTCTAACCACTGCACCACCACGGCTTATGGATGGTGCTTCATATCTCCCATTCCATTGTTTTAGAATTACTAGTACATTCCCATCTCCAACATAGGAAAGTTCATAGTTACTGCAATAGATGTAAATCTGTTAACGTTAACAATTGTTTTTGCTCAGGCAACCAGATCTAGCAGAGGGGGTGTTCACCAGATCTCCCCTATTAAACAATGTTATCTTGTTGGATCCGAGTCATACCTTTTCAAGCAACAGCAGCTCCATGTGAAACAACATTTCCCTGGAAATCTAGATGATCCTGACCTTGATAGTCTTTGGGCCAAGTGGCTAGATGAGCTCTTCTGTTGTCAACATGAGCTTTCTTGATTCATATAATACTGTCAAATGAGTAGGATTATTCTTTATCCTTGTACACTGGGGTTATACATTGTTGGTTTTTCTCTGTGTTTTTAATCTTTGTATGCTGCCCCGTCGCTTGTGTGATGGGTGTCTATGTCAATCACATAAACAAACAAAAATTTTCATTTTAATCCAACAGACAAAAGCTGTATATCATACAGCAAGTATAGCCCATCAAGTCAGAAGACAATCTTAACAATATTATATGAAACAACATTAGTTGAAACATAATTTCTCAGGCTGTATCACCTAACTGTGAAATGGAGATACTGGGGAACAAGATAAGCATTTCATTGTTCCCGTTGCAAAGTTCCAAGGATGATATACTGAACAGAAATTCCATCATATTTAATTTAAAGTTACTCAGTAAAATGCCACATGAAAGGCTCCACTCAGGACAGCAGCACAATGCGCTTTCTGATATCGGATATATTATCTAAGGGCTGCAAAGCAGTGTGCCAAGATAAATTACACCTTGCACTATTCTGCCATCAGAGGTAGATAGCTGTTTTGATTTAAACTTAGGACAGGATGAGCCAGAGGCAGCTGCAGCAGCACAAGGATATGACGGTAACATTTCAGCATTTGGAATTGCACATTTCATCTGATTAACCTTATTATTGATATTTTATCCCGCTTAATGGGATAGCTATTCTGGGTTTTAATTTCTCTCTGCAAAGTCTTGACTGAAACTGGCAAAGAGCCCTGACTGAAAGCTGGAAGCTTCATGAAGAGGATGAAAGCCTAAGGGATTGACCTCATATTTTACAGATTTTCAGGACAGCAGGCAATAAAATTGCTATTTGATGAAAACCACAGCTTTGTCTTAAGTGAAGGATATTCAGCCCGTTCCTACAAAAGACACAGCTCTATACATAAGTTTTGCTGCAATTTTTTTTTCTGAGAACATTAATTTAGCTTGCTTTGTCAAATGAACAGTCTTCATAATAACTGCTTCATCCTTTTTGGTGTATTGTTTTTCCATTCAAATGACATTTTTGTTAAATTTGGCATCAAAGGATGAGGGGAACTTCATGATTATCCATATTTACCAGGTAGCATCAAGGAAAGCTTTATTTGCAAGAGCATTACTATATGAGCTTGACTCTTCTTCACAGAGTGAAAGATACTTCAATTCAGGAATTATCTTTTCCAGAATATGCAAAAGCAGTAATTAGCATACAAACAAGAGTAATGAAAGAAATATAATCGTGACAATATTGAAAACAACATGGAGGCGTTAGCACGGTATGGTTGAAAAAAAATCAAAATGGTGATGACACTGTAATCAAAGTTCTGCCTGGCTTGATTGCACCATTGTGGTGACTCCTTTAAAGAGATTCTTAAAAACATCTTTGTAGTTAGACCAACAGTTCTGATAAACAAGAATTTAGTGCACTGCAGATAGTAAAAATGGTCTTGGTGGTATCTGTAATAGGAAAAGAAATTGAAATGGAAGTTCCAGCAATGTGGTTGAAGCTCTGTCTGTAGGGAGAAGGTAGGGTTTTGATCACATGGACACAACCATCTGAGTTTTGTTTTTAAGTGTGACTTGTAAACCTTCCTTGAATTGTTGACAAGGTTGAAACTGAAGAGAACATTCATTCACATTTGGTGGGAATGTGATATAAAAGTTTTAGATTCGGAGAAGAAAGATTTTGGTGAGCTTAGCAATTGATAACTGAATAATGGCAATGTACCAAGGGAGAGGTGGTGGAATTAGATTGTCCTACAGGCAGGCAAAAAGGGGATGCTGCCAAAGACCAATAGGAGGGAGTAATAGTTCTGGTTTGTGTCGCTGCTGTCAGTAATCAGTCGTTTGGTGAGTGGTGGTGTAGTAATAGAGATGGATATTCCTGGGTCTTTTGTGCAATGCAGGAAGTAGAGGCATCCTTACATCAAATATGCTAGATATACCATTGTTAAAACAGTTTTCTCCATAGTTATATTTACCACCTATATTTAAGGATCAGTACAAAAATTGAAAGTTAAAAAAAAACTGATAATGCTTGATGGATAGATGACATGATAAGATCTGCTCCATAGCATTACTCGAAAACGTTTGATAAAAATCCATATTAAAAATCCATATTAAATTATTGAATATTGAAAGAGAAATGCAGAAATTGCAGATACTGCTGTTGAGTTCATCTAGTCTCATATGAGTCAGACTTCAGTTAATCTCTCTTAGCATAAGCCAAATAGTTAAGTCTCAAAATGGAATTTCAAAAGAAAATTGAGCCAAGATTCTAATTTGAACATTAACAAGAGGTTCTGGAATTTTAATAAATTGTGGATTAAGTTGATCTGAAAAGTTTAATTTTAAATTGGAGTACCTAACCCTTCATCACAGGTGAATCCAAGACAATTAACAACAGTACACTATACAGGTAGTCCTCGACTTACAACTGTTCATTTAGTGACTGTCCAAGGTTACAACAGCACTGAAAAATGACTTATGACCATTCTTCGGTCACGATCTATGCAGCATCCCCATGATCATGTGATCAAAATTCAGATGCTTGGCAACTGGTTCATTGATCACCGTTGCTGTGATCACTTTTTATGACCTTCGGACAAGCAAAGTCAATAAGGAAGCCAGATTCAGTAACAACCATGTTACTAATTTAACAATTGCAGTGATTCACTTAACAACTGTGGCAAGAAAGGTTGTAAAATAGGGCAAAACTCACTTAACAAATGTCTCATTTAACAACATATATTTTGGGCTCAGTTGTGGTCGTAGGTCGAGGACTACCTGTATTAGGTGAGAGTGAAGCATGTCCAAAGCTTGAGCCTTTGACATTCATGTGATGCATGCTTTTTTTGATTCCACATCCTGCAGGAAGCCACTCCTCTGCCACCAATTCATTTCTGACCTAAATGCTGGTATATATGTTTAATTTCTGCATAGGAAAAATGTAGTAATTTGGTTGAAGTATGACATGTTGTCTGATGCCTCTGGGTAATGTTTTGCAGCTGATATTTGCTTTGTCGCAATTGCAACTGACAAATTATCTTTGAATCTATGGTTTTCAGCACACAACCCACAGATGTTACTTGCTATTTCCACTATGCAAAAAATTTCCTCCACAACCCACAGAATTATAGATCTCTCAAGCACTGTGGTCACGACACTTGCCTTTTTTTTTCCAACAGCAATTACTATAGAAAATGTCATGTTGCTGTTAGATCTTTTTCTCTCATTTATATTTTTTAAATGATTTTTATTCCATTAAAATATCCAACTAGGGTAGCCTGAAATTTAGAATATGGTTCATACTACATGTACAACTATTATCCAGGCCACATTATCTTCCAAAGGAATCCATTCACATAATCAACTGGGTTTGATTAACATTAATTGGTGAGTTATTAAGAGACGCTAAACATGTTCTAAGCTTCCTGTAAAATGGTTTGATTGTATTAAGAAATAAAGAAAACAAACTTGTTAAAAAATAGTTTGAGGTAAATTTTCTGGTGCTCTATTGTAGCAAAAATTTACATTTCAGGCATCAATTTCTATACAGTACCAAGTAAACACCACCAACATTTATGGACTTGCCTAGGACACGGATGAATTTTCTTATAAAACTGTTTCTTAAAACAGCTATACCTTGTTTTAAACTTTCACTTCAATGTTTGATTGTAGAAATATGATCAAGAAGAAATAATTAGATGTAGCAGTCAAATCACTATCAATCAATCGATTAATCAATCAATCAAGGAAGCAAGCAAGAAATTAAGCATTTGATTTAGAAAATGGTCTTTCATTTAGTCTTTCTTTTCAGTGAAACACCTTTTTTTCAGTTTCTACTTCTTAAAAACAATGGTAAATCAAACGTGACCTAATTCTACATTAGAGAAGTTAAAAAACATACAAATGTTGGAAGCAATGCTTATTGTGCTAGGAAATAAAGTTAAAAATAATAATTTTAAAATATTATTTATGTAAAGGAAAGCATTCAACAATGTGACCTTGGAAGATAGAACATGATTGGATGAAGGACAAGAAAACTTGTGAAGTTTCTTTGATCTCTTCTCATTTTCCCAGACAAGGAAGCAATAAAGAAAATGAAGGATGGGATTACTTGACTTGGCATTTTAAGGATGGTCAAACAATCCTATTCTGTTTTTTTTTAACAGCAAACTATGTAACAGGCTAAACATGGATTAATATATTTTACAACTCGGACTTTTTTCCTGCCACGATTTGTTCATCTTCAAATTCCTCTAGAAACATTTGACTATTGCCGATGTCTCCATGGATCTCCAACACCGGAGAAGCTGGCTGGAGTACAGCACCCATTCTTTAATCTCAAGATTAAAGGTCATTGCCCTAAAGAGACAACACTTCTTTCCACAATCGCATTTTTAAAGCATATTTATTAATACAAGCTCAAACATTGCAAAAATATATATTCACATAATTACAATTTACAATTAGCTACTTCATTACTTTCTTGCATCTGTCTGTAACATCATAATGCTAGAACAGCATTTCCATGGAGACATTTATTATACATTTTTCAGATTGACCTCTCCTACTATTAAGCCAAAAGCTATGCAAATTTTCCTTTTCTTGGTAGATAATCCAATACAAGGGATTTAATATTTAATATGCCATTTTAGTTCTCATGTCTTTTGGAAATACCAGGCCAGTTGATGTGCCCTCTGTTAACATCGTGTCTATCAAGTGCTGAGAAGCTGTACAAGTGTTTCCAGGCACTTTATGTGATATGTTTCTTCTTGACTTTCCTGTGGCTGTTGAAGACCTAAAAGGGAAATGCATTAACTTTTAAAATAATAGATAATGTCTCAATTGAAAAAGAAATAAAAGCCAAACCTCTTATATTGTCATATTGTTGTGAATAGTTAAAATTCTGATATTCCATTATTTAGTCATAGTGAATTAAAATGAACTTTTCATCAAAATCTGGCAGCTGAGTTTGAACGTGATCTAGGAATGCCTGCACTGATTAGCAATGCCTCTCCAGAGTTTCTAAAATTGGTTTTCCCAGTCCTATCTGGTTATGCTAAAATTTAAACCAAGGTGCCACACTATTCTACAGATCTTTCTTGTTTTTCAATACATTTATACAATGTTACAATATTTTACATAATACATAGAGCAGGAGTCTCCAACCTTAGCAACTTTAAGACTTGTGGACTTCAATTCCCATAGCTGGCTGGGGAATTCTGGGACTTGAAGCCCACAAGTTTTAAAGTTGCAAGACTGGACACCTCTGATTTAATCATATCGTTTCTAAACATGCAGATTATATTGCACATAAAACAGTACATGTTTAAAATCTATCTGCTCTAGAACAGAACTTTTGGCTGTCCCAGCAACTGAACATTCCAGGGTTTATTCATAGTTTGCAAACTCTTAACTCACTATTGATTTGTATTATATTATGCATTTAGTATATAAAGTAGGGCACAAATCAACATTTTAAAAAAAGTGTTTATTTTTATAGAAGGGATTTAACACATGCTTAATTCTTACTTTTTAAAAAAAGGCAATTGTTCTTTTCCTAGAATTAAGCTTCTCTGTGCATGGAAATTCTATTTTCTTCCTTGCACAGGCATTAAATTGAGTTTCTGTGCACAAGGTTTTGTACAACTCATGATTTAATGAGAGTGCTACTTGTGCTAATTATATCAGTTATTTTTTATATAGCTGTTTCACTTTGTAACTAGCTTGGGTGTAAATCAAGATAATCCACAACTAGTTCTCTAGAGAAGGCTGTACAAGCTGGCTTTTGAAATAATTATCTTGATATCCTATTGTTTTTTCTTTTACTGAAATGCTTTATGGCTGAATCAAGAAATAGATGTGAAAATAAATCAAGAGTGTCTCAGAAGATGAAATACTTCTAAAGCATATACACCAACCAAATCATAATGCTCAGGAATATCCACGGGAAACATTACAGATTTCTCTCAATATAAAATACAATGTGCTCAGGATACACCTATTTTTTGTTTTTGTTTTTCAATTATAGACTGCATTTCTCTAAAAGTTTAATCAATATATTGTAAAGAAAAATCTCATTAAACTATGAAAACATCTGTAATATTCTAGTACAATTTAACGTTTTTTCCTGGAAAAACATAGGGGGAAACTTAATTGGCTTTTTATCTAGTGAATTATCCAAAATTACTTTCCAGCTGTGCTGATATTAGCCTGGCAATTTCCTTTATTTTTACTGTCTGCCTCACCCGCTGGCAAGAGCCAGGAAGCAACCATTTTTTTTTGTATTTGAATAATAAGTGCAGCTGGATAACCCTGATGACAATCGCTAACAAATGCACCCTACCTACAATTTTGATTTTATTACTAACTTTGAAGAATAGCGAAATTTATAGCTAAAAATTCGGGCTTAATGATTCAACTTTCTTGCTTATTGCCCATCCCACTAACATCTTGCCTGTAGGACAAACCAGTGCCATTTCCCCCCAAAAAGTAATTTCCAAATCATACATATTTCTCTCCACCCCTCTGTCCATCTATCCCTCCAGCCAAGCAAATAGACTTTAAAACAGGGCTGTCAAACTCTCAGCCCGGATGCGTCATGCGCTGACACACACCCAGTTTAGCAAAGGCAGAAAAAGTTGTGATATGTTACATGGCAATGCCATGAGTTTGACACCCCTGCTTTAAAAAGTAGTATCCAGAAATCATAACGTTTTTAGAAAGTAGCCTTTTCATTTGAGAATATCCCCCTGCTTACCCCTCCCCCCCCCCCCAAAAAAAAAACCCACCACTCATGCAATCCCAGTATTGTATTCTTGGGCAAAGTTGAAAATTGAACACATATTCACATATCAAATGTTATTTGTTTGAGATGGAAACCAAACTGTTAATAACATACATTTCTTTCCTGACATAAAAGCTTCATCCACCCTTCTTTTTATCGATGGATTCTTCAAAGTCACTTTTGCCTGTAGCACAAAAAAGAAAAAAAAAAGAATAATTCAATGTTTGTTAATTCCCCTGTGCTGATGCTCTTCAAATCATTTCTTCGTCTTGGCAATGGGCCATGAGGCTATGACATTCAAAAACTTAAGAATGCAAAACATGAAGGTACTTCTGTGAATTGTTTGATGGAGGGGGGGGTGAGTGGAGGGTAGAACAGGAGAAAGAAAACAGGTTCAATGAAATAACACAATAAAAAGGAGAAGCTCTTTTTTCTTTCAAAAATAGCTGTTTGCAATGCTCAGCATAACAGAATGCTCCCTATTGAATATGAATCTGCCTTACAACCAGCACAATACTCCAGAACAAGCATAGAGTATTTTTTTTACATTGTAACAAACACTGTGTTTTAAAGATGGTCTTATGCTGTGATATACCCATGTTCATTTGTTGAATAAATGTATCATGCAGAAACTTAGTGCAAAGGAAAAGTATTTTTTATGAGATAGAAAAGAAAAATACAGTATATGGTTTAATCAGACACATCCTAATGATCTCCTGCATTCATAATAATGGTAAGAGCTTCATAGACTATATTCAGAACAGGAATTTATGAATAAGAAAAACGAATATGAAAAATTTCTGTCATACTCTAATGCAGTGATTTTTTTTAACTTTGGCAACCTGAAGGTGTATGAACTTCAACTCCCAGAGTACTCCAGACAGCATTGCTGACTAGGGAATTCTGGGAGTTGAAGTTCACACATCTTCAACTTGCCAAAGTTGAGAAATACTAACGTAAACCAGACAAAGCCGAACCTGGATTTTGACATTTAGTAATGAGTAATGGTTGTAGAGAGTGAGGGAAATATAATTGTAAAACTACAAAATAGGATAGATATCTTTTATCTAACGAAGCCTTGATGGAGCTTTAATTATCTTCAACCCACAGCATCTTATTGTTATGTAGTATAATAAGCATTTTTAAGGGAATAATGGCCTGTGCTTTTTCCATCTTGAATGCCAGAAAAGACGTGACACTTGATTTTTGTTATGTTTTTTTTAGTTCTGGAGTGTAACAGAATATTGACAAACATTCTTCTTTTTTATAAGAAATAGCTGAAGAAGAGACAGCAGAGATAGAAATTCCTTATGAGAGAATGAGTGGAAAACACCAAACTGGAGGAGAAAAAAAACATAACTTGACATTCATGGAAGAAAAGAGCAGCTTATTTGCCAGATTTACACTCAGGGAAAGATGGTGTGCTTTCATGCATTACATAAAGAAAAAACAATTTTCTGTGACCTTTTTAATAATAAACATTTGAACCCAGAAAATATGAAAAGAAAGAGAGAGAGATTGTCTCAAGAATTTTTCTTTTTTAAAATTTAGTTTAGTTATACTGAAGAACCAAAATAATTTTAAAGAGTATGTTCATGACTGAAATAGGACCCACCATTTTTGCTGCATGCTTTCATCTGCTGCAGCACTGTCTTAGATAAGTCAAGAGGTGAGAAAAGGCTAATGGCAGATACATGACATCATTAATTCCTCATGTATTATGAGGAACTCATCAAATTTGTGAACAACACCAAGCTGGAAGGAATAGCCAACACTCCAAAAGTAAGGCTTAAGGTACAGAAGGATCTTGACAGACTTGAACATTGAGCCCTATCTAACGATTTATTGGTGAAAAAAGTATGGTTCTACATTTAGGCAAGAAAAACCAAATACACAGGTATAGTATAGGGCCGTGATGGTGAACTTGTGGCACGCAGCACCCTCTCTGTGGGCATGCAAGCTGTCGCCCTAGTTCAGCTCTACCACGCATGCTGCACATGCTTCCCGCTGGCCAGCTGGTCATTGGGTCTCTGCTGTGTAAGCATTAGGGGGAATGTGTGGGACCCTGCGCACAAATGCATGGAAAGTGTGGGGGCCCCACCCGTGCATGCATGGGGGTGGGATGCATGTGCAAGGGCAGTGTGTGCATTGTATTTTGGGGGTTTGGATGCACCTGGGCGCATTTGCACCCACGCACCCGCGCTTTGGGCACTCAGTCCAGAAAAGGTTAGCCATCACTGGTATAGGCAGTACTTGACTCAATAGTAATAATCTTGAAGTCCTAGTGAACAATTAAATATGAGCCAGCAGTGTGCTACACTTACTAAAACACAGTCCTAGGCTGCATGAACAGAGGGAAATAATCTTGTCAAACTCAATTTAATTGAGGGCCGCATCAGGGGGATGGGATGGGCATGCCCAGGGTGGGCATGCCCAGCTCGATGTCACTTGTGTTGGCCCCTGTCATGACCCGAACTCCGTTTTTGCTGGTAGAGGCATCGGGGGCTAGCCCTTCAGTTTTCAGGGTACCCACGTGGGACAGATCTAAGTACCCTATGGGCCCATAGGCCTTGAGTTTGACATCCTTGCTCTAGAAAGAGTGCAGAGAAGAGCAAGAAAGATGACTGGGGGACTGGAGGCTAAAACATATAAAGAATGGTTAATGGAATTGAGTATGTCTAGTTTAATGAAAAGCACTGGGGTGACATGATAGCCATGTTCCAATATTTGAGGGGCTGCCACAAAGAAGAGGGGATCAAGCTATTCTCCAAAGCACCAGGACAAGAACTAATGGATAGAAGCTAATCAAGGAGAGAAGCAACCTAGAACTAAGGAGAAATTTCCTGACAGATAAAACAATTAAACTTGCCTCCAGAAGTTATGAATGCTCTAACACTGGAAGTTTTTAAGAAGAGATTGGACAACCATTTATCTGAAATGGTATAGGACTTCCTACCTGAACAGGGATTTGGACTATCACATCATAATCATATGTGTGCAATCAACTGCATTATGAAAATGTAGGCTAGATGGAAGTATGCTTATATGCACAGAGAGACTGATGTATTTGTGTATATATTACTATACACATGCAGACTAAGCTATTAGTGCCTAATTGAAAATTGCAATACTTCTGTATGAACACATCAGAAATACCGCCCCCCCCAAGCCTTTAAAACACTAACCTTCTGATAGTTGTGAAGCAAAGCCCAAATTGCAGATGCTCCTATCCTCCGAGCTGCAAGGCTATCACTTTCCAGACAGGCAGATAGCAACGCAACAGCTTTATCTAGGAGGAAGACAAAAGACCGCACATGTATCTATCCAAAGACTATTATATCACAGTTTCAGCTTTTCCAATGCATTCTTGTGAGTAATTTCTCACTTCCTGTGATAAATATTACGCCAATGCATAGGCTTATAAAAGTCACAACAATTTCATTTCAAGAAACGTCTACACGGTAGCTTCTTCTGTTGCTTCTTTTAATCATATTAAAAAATGATCCTGATGGGAAGGAGAAAAGGTGATATGGAACACAGATGGGTGTCTATGCAGCATCAGTTGGCAGCTTTTTCACTCAGGTGTATCAGTTTCTTTAAACAGATGCCCAGAGGTATTCCATGGATCACCTTTTACCCTTTAGATCTAGGCTGCTGCAGATGCCTATTAAATGTTGTAAAAAATAAATCTAAATGTAAGAAATAATGCCAAGCTTTCAGGACTTAAGTTACTGGCTATCTTCTTGTGCTAATTATACTATAAATATTCTATATTTCACATAATCTACATTTACTATTAAATTTACTATATAGTGAGGAAAATGATTAAGACGTTGACGAATATTATCCCTTCTCAGTATTAAAAAAAAGTCCTATAATTCTGCTGTCATGCAAGCTTTGTGATTGTGCCTCTGAAAATTACCTTCTATTGCACTTGAGTTCTTTGTATGATTTTGTTCAGAACATCAATTAAGATTGACCTTCAGTACCTTTAAAAGATATTGTAACTGGATAATAAAACTTTTCCTTTCTTGGCCAGCACCTTACATTTTTCCATCCACTGTCTTTATTTATAGGTCTTTCCTCCCTCCTTCTCACCTTCAACATATGCTGAGTGATGAAGAGGACTCCTTGCTGAAAATCTTGTGTGGTAGTCTATCAGAATAGTCAGGCAAAGAAAATCTAGGATTATCTGATTCTAAAACTGAATCTTTTATGGTCACTGAAAGAACAATGCTCACAATAATATTTGAACTCTTTACTGTACCATAATACCATAGTTCTGAGCCTGAAATTATACACTAGCATTATTTTAAGCTCCAGCTTTCTCAACCCAGTACTCTTGACTAGTTGCAATCTCATCTTGTATGTTTAAAAGGTCCTTAACTGGGAAGAATGGCTTAAAGACAGACAATAGGTATTTACCATTTGCTAGTATCTTGGGTTTGTTGGCTGGACTAAAGCAGATATTGTGCAGAATCAGAAGGATCATGTCTGGGTTGTTTCTGTGTTTATATTTGGCCATCTCTATAAGTTGATCCAAGCCACCATTCAATTTCACGATCATTTGCTGTCCATCTTCTCCAAAGGATAAATTCAGTAAGAGTTTTATCCAAGCAATAGCCAGCATGCTAAGGCTTTTATTTCCTCCTTTTGGCAATGATAGAGACAAAAAATTCTGCAGAAAATTATTCTAAAGTAGGAGAGAAAAATATGTGGTTATTAAGAAATTATTTTTCACAATCCATTAACAAAACATTTTACTCCCTACCTCTGGAAACATTGAGTAACAAATAAAAGAAAATATTTGTATCTTAGGATTGAAATGTGGTGTTGTTTGGTTGTTTTCCTAATAGATGTTTCATTATCCAAACTAGATATCATCATCAGTTTGGGTAATGAAATGTCTGCAAGAAAACAACCAAGCTCAGAGAGCACCAAGCATCCTTCAATATTGAATAGGACATTCCACTAGAACAGGGGTGCCAAACTCACATTGTCATGGCAGTATCACAAGACATATTGGGACTTTTTTCCCCTTTGCTAAACTGGGCGTGGACATGACGCATCCAGCCTGCGGCCCGGGAGGACAGCCCTGCACTAGAAATTTTATTGTTATGTTTGAATAAATTAGCTCACTTTGTTCTGAGATACCCTTCTAACTGTAGCATATTTTGTTCTCACTGTTGAGATGAGGAACTTCCAGTGCTCTAGGTGTTGCTAAACTCGATTTTCCAACAACCTGGCTAGTTCCTGGCAATGTATATTGAGAACTGTTAGAGTGGTGGGCTGCAAATTTTTTAACAACCAGTTCTCTGTCCTAATGACTGGCTGGGTGGGTGTAGCTAGGGGGGGTCATGTGACTGAATGGGCATGACCAACTCTATGTCACTTGTGTGGGTGGTACCTGTATGGGATAGGCAGGGTTGGGGGTAATCCAGATAGTCTCCAGTGGGGGAGGGGGAGGGAAAAAAAGATCCAACCAGTTTGTGTGTGTGTGTGCGTGAGAGAGAGAGAGAGAGAAAGAAAGAGAGCACACCGCGGCCAGCCATGATAACTCTCCAAAATTAGATTGGAAATCTCTCTCTCTCTCTCTCTCTTACACACACACTTTCCCTCCTTGCTTTAGGCAGGCTTAGAATTTGTCCAGGCCTGGCATGCTGCAGACGCCTCTTGCTCGCCCCTTTGCCTAGCTCACGTTCTCCCTCCCCAGTTTAGCTTGACTTAGCTGGCAGTTCAGCTCACATTGCCTTTTCCAAGCCTGCTGTCGGTGAGATTGGGCACTGATGAGGGCTGGCTTTTTGCCTAGCTTCGTCCGGCCAGGGGAAAATGGACAGAGGCATGGGGAGGAAGCCTGTGTCAAGCTAGACTGGGAAAGCTGGCTGCGAGAGGAAGAGAAGCCAGGTGAGCTTGACCCAGATGCTTCCCGGGTCCCGTCACCCCAGAAGCAGCAACCTTGCACTTTCCCCTCTCTGCTAGCCCCCTTCTTCGCACAGGATCGCTCAGCAGCAGAGACAGAGGGAGAAGGGGACAGCAGCAGCTGCTAGCATTCAGGGGAGAGTGCCAGAAACAGGAGCACACAGAAATGCCACCCATTTCTCCCTCTCTGTCTCTGTTGCTGGGCGATCCGGTCTGAAGAAGGCGGTTAGCAGAGAGGGGATGAGGTTGCTGCTTCTGGGATGAGGGGACCCAGGACACGTTTGGGTCGGCTCACCTCGCTTCTCTTCCTCTCACAGCCAGCTTTTTTGGTCAAAAAAAATGGCTGAAAACAGCCCAAAAAATGGGCAGGGGGGAGGGTGTCAGCCGGTGGTCCAATTTGCCAGTTCTCCAAACCGCACAGAATCAGAACAACCGATTTGGGTGAATTGGCCCAAACTGGCAGCAGCCCACCTCTGGAACTGTAGTTCAGTAACATCTGAGGAGAACTAAGTCCTCATTTTTGTCTCACCCTGGTCAGAACTTCAACTGAAAATCCTGGCCTGTACAAAAGGTCTTAGTCCTTTTACAACTAATTTCAACAATACTTGAAAATGCACTGGTTTTTCTCAGCAATTTAAATGATGCCATTTATAAAATGAAAATAAATTCTTTGTCTTCTATCACTGTCAGTAATCTGGAAATATAATTAGTTAGTTGGATTATTTTTAAAGTTGTATGCAAAACACATTCTGTTATGCTTATTTTAATAATAACTGATAGCTATATGAAAACAAAAAAAATCAGGAGTCAAAGAATCATAAACAGGATGTAAAAACAATTTGAGATTTTTTTCTTCAACATACAGTTTTTTTTTCTCATGCACAATTAACAATTTGTCAGAGAAACATTTCAGTATAAGAAACAATGTCAATAAAAAGAGAGCATGAAAACTCTGGTGTGTGCTACAAGACCTTTGAAGAGCTTGCACAAAGTCTTTATGAAAAGGAAGTAAACTTCTGGAAGAGTGCTTTGGCTAGAAGCTGACCACTGGCAAAAGAGCAGTGGGAGATACAGAAGCCATAACAGGTACTCATGCGCTGCAAACGGGCCTTGTTATAGCTTCTGCAATTGTGCATAAAATTGTTGCCTATTCCTACTACAGAAAGAAACCTCAAAGATACACAAAATGTAGAAGCTCTACATTGCCAGATGCTTCCTGTAGATATTTAAGGCCAGCTATCTTCAGGAATATTTATGTCCTGAGCCTGTCAGACATGTGAAATTAAGCATCCATTAATTAATCTAAAAGCCTCCAAAAGGAAACTTCCTTCAGATATCAACATGTATATTAAGCTACTGTCAGGAAAAACTATGCAGATAGGCGACTGCTCCATCTAACTACAAGAAAATTTCTGGGCTTTCAATACATCCTGGCTCTACTTGAAGCTGCCAAAAGCTGAACTGAGGGATTTCTTGCACACAAGCAATTTGCTCAACAACTAAATTTTCTGCTAGAAAATCAAAAAGCAATCCATATACTTTCCCCCATCTATCAGCTATTCTAAATGCTAGATGGATACAAACGAAATGAAATAGGTTTCTAGGTAATTTTATTACCCAAGGTTATAGACTAAAATGTAAAGCAGTTATGAAAGTTGTGAAAAGTTCATTTTCTAACTGCAGGACTGGAAGCTGAACCAAAGCATTTTTACGTAGGGTAGGGTAGGGTAGGGTAGGGTCGGAGGGAAGGAAGGAAGGGAGGGAGGGAGGGAGGGAGGGAGGGAGGAAGGAAGGAAGGAAGGAAGGATCCAAGAAAAGAACT
>JANHGC010005809.1:7987-18580 GCA_027560395.1 Boaedon fuliginosus | reverse complement strand
CCTTCTCCCCCCCTCCCCCCCCCCTTCCATTCAGTTGTGTCTGATTCTTAGAAGCTGCTGGACAAGTTTTCTTAGCAAGGGTTTCAGAAGTAGTTTGCCACTGCCTGCTTTCTAGGGTTGAGAGAAAGTGGCTGGCACAAAGTAATCCAGCTGGCTTTGTGTCCAAGGCAGAACTAGAACACATGGCCTCCCAGTTTCTAGCTTGATGCCTTAACCATTATCCCAAACTGGCTCTCTAATTCTGGCCCCTAATTACTCTAATTAATCACACATTAATGACAGTCATGAGGAGAATACAAGCAAGATATATTAGAATTGGCAGCCATACATTACATGACACTCATCCATGCACAAAAGAGTATTAAAGTAAAAAATAGAATAAATTATTCAACATACTTCATATATTCAAGACTAGGGGTGTCAAAATGGCAGCCCATGGGCCGGATGCATCACACGTAGGCTATGCCCACGCTGGCTCCGCAAAGGCAAAAATCATCGTGATATGTCACAATACATCACATGACATGATTGAGTTTGACACCCATGTTCAAGACAGTATATAACTGTAGAAAGTTAGCAGAAAAAAAACATTGCAAAAGGCAAAAATCTGTAGGATTTCAGGATTCCCACATGGCTTTAGATTTGAAATGATTCTCGATACCTGCCTTATAGTGTTTGCAAAACTGTGTGTTTCCCTGAAAAAGTTATCAGACCTTGTTCTGCTTGCCTGGCAAGGGTACCTGATTGCAGATATTCTGCCTCATTTTGTTCAGCAACTGAGGAAATGGAAGAGGGAGGAATGATCTGATTGCCATGAAAATTGTAACATTTCCCACCTGTTTCCTGATGCCTGCCCTCATGAGGATAATACTGCACCACTTGTAAAGACCATTAAAAACAGAGGTTTTTGTCTGGTGGGGGGAGGGGAAGTGGAAGAAATTATTTCAGTATTTTTATGGCGTAACTGTTCCTTACATGTCAGATGTCCAAAGTTTTGCAAGTGGGAGCACTTTGAACCAGATTTAATAGAGACCTAGGGAAAAGGATACATCTTCTTTTTAAAAAGAAAATGCTAAAACTCATTGAGCATATTATTGATCTTGCTCACACTTTATCTTCCTTTCCGTTCACAAGAAGGTTCACATGGGGAAGGGTGATCAAAGAAGCTTTGATGTCACTTCTCTGTATTCAGTTGCACAACGTAATTCAGTTACCTGAGTTTTACAACTACACAGCAATCAACTAAGGCATTGCAGGTCCTGAATAATGGAGCGAGATGTTAAGGCACACAGATCCCTAAGCATGCAAGCGCTCTCTTCCCTGCACTTTGCTATTCCCCACCTCCATTCCTTAGTTCTCAGCTACAGCAAGAAAACATGAATTCTAAGGTGAAATTATTTTCATCTTCTTCGTTGCTGTAGCACCTTGGGCAAATTTAATAGAAGTTCCGTTATTATTATTAAAATAATAAGTGGTTTTAACCATTTATGGCTTTAAACCTCTATCTTCCATAAAACAGACGTAGCACCTGAACGTACTATTTTAAAATGCCCAATTTGTTCCACAAGATCGCAAGGAATAAGAAGCGGTGGCTTACATTGGTTAAATGACAGCAGCTTCCAATGTCAAGGATTTTATTTATTCAAGGGAGTTTTATTCCACTAGAACCAAACTCTATCCCTGGCCGATTTATAGGAAGAAGGAAACCAGCACACTGAAGTATCTTATAGTTCAGATAAATAACCTGATGGAATGACTTCGGGCTAGAAATCAAGAGAAACAGGTTTTCATCAAATCAGAAGCGGCCCATCTCTTGCACCATGCTGCTTGCCCCGGTCTACTTCGCCTCTAATTCTAAAATATCCTGTTGGTGAACGTGAAGGAAAGAACATTCCGAACGAATATTTCTGAGAAAGGGCATTTGTTTTCTGAACTGATACCAAGCTTAACTACGGTGGAGATCAGTATAGGATAGTAAAATCTAGGTCTGACTGGGAATGGGGCTAAAGGGAAGGGGAAAGAGTGGGGGGTAGTTTGGTTTAGAGCAGACGGGAATTTGGGGAGTTGTAGTTCACACATCTTAAAGTAGCCCAGCTTGGGAAAAAATGATTTAGAGCATATTGATAGGGAAGGGACAAAAATGTTGTCATTATTAACCTGTCCTTTTTTCTAAACTATGCCATGCCACATATATCAAAATGTAGAGTAGTCTGTGTCCACAGAGTCAAAACTGAATGGACATTACAGAAAGGACAAGAAAAAGAACTCGGGTAAAAGACAAAATAGGCACTTGACCAAGCAGTATCTTTATATCTTATAGACAGAATAGACTGCTTTGTTTTTCTTTTGTGTGACACTTTTTCCCCAGGAGGCAAAATCACCGAGCTCAATATTCTTATATTCTGGACTTTGCCACTAACTTTACAGTTAAGGCAGTTTGATAACTCTGGAACAGCTATATGAGCTAGAGCATTTTTAATACAAAAGGAAAACGTGTTAAGGTTGTCCAAAGCCACCTTGTCTGGATTGCAGTGAAACAGAAGTATTCCGAAGGGGCAGGTAAAAGGAAGAAGCATTTAGTCCTCTGAAGAAACATTTTTCTCATTACTCTTACCTTTCTCCTCCACAATTATGTGTCTTTCCACGTACAGAGACACATTCAAGGTACAAGCAAGTAGTTAAACTTTATTTCTATAGTAAGTAATATTCTATAGCCTAGATTTTCATCAACTGAAGAGAACTATAGCTCTCCCTTAGGAGACATTATGTTCAACATTCAGAATAAACATCAATAAAGTCTAGGTAACCTGACATCTTTATTAAAATGAACAATAGAGTGCCAATTAATTAAATTCAAAAACGAGGTTAAACCATCAGACAAATTAAGCCTGCAATAGAAAGGAATAGAACCAAGCAACTAACCTGCATTTTGGAATATTCCTTATGAGATGGCCAAGGTGGAGGAGCTTTCATTTCAAAGATGTATCTCTCCAGCAAGCCAGAATTTACAAGACTAACAAAAACAAAAACATGTATGTTAAGGGAAATAAATATGTACTCCAGAACAGATCATAAAAATGGTCTTGGTTACTCACACTGTGGCCTGCATTAATAAAGGCAAGTTATTGTTTAGTATGAACATGAGTGCACCCTTATTTTCCACTATAAAGGGGATATCACCAGCATACATTTATTTAGAAACCAACAGGATTTTACCCCAATCAATAAAAGGGTACATATAACAAGGGCAATATAATATAGAAGCTACACAAAGGGAAATAATAATAAACCCAGAGAGCAGCATAAGCAATTAAAATTACATGGAAGGAATGTTGTTGTTTTCTCTAGCTGTCTAAAAAAGCAAATAAAACAAACAATAGTCTTATTTTGTTATGGAAGAAGCTCCACATCCTGGTTGCTGCTATACACAGATGAGCTACAAACCTATCAAGTTTCCCTTTGCTAGAATGTGGGACACATCACATGCAGTCGGATCAGACTCAGAGGAGAGCTGGCACACTCACAGATGCACTCCCTTAGACGCTGGGGATCTGCAGGTAAGAACCAGCAGCAGATATGAGCTGGATTTGCATATAAACTGAGTGTGGGAGCACTGAGGTTCATATTTTATTGCCTATAAAATGCATACCCCAAAAAACAAACTGAATACTGCAATTATATTTTCTGAATTTTCCAAAGATGTGGCCATTTCATAAAGTTAGCTAGATACAGAAGGACAGACCAGATTAGTTTCTCCATGGAGGTCATATAACTGATACCTTAATCAAAACTTGAAAAAAACCCCCACCACTGGCCAGCAAGGAACAGCTTTAATCTTAAGGGCCTAAATGATGCGTACACGATCCTCCACGATCCTCCATAATAAGTTTTAATTCCCATTTTAAGAATGCCGCACTACTGATTTGTCTATCTGAACTCAGTGTCTGTTTGCACACAACCGGTCCAGTCACATCCAATACAGTTTCTATGCCTGCCTTCTTAGAAAGCATAGGAGTACCATCAACCATGGTGACGCAGTGGATAGAATGCAGCACTGCAGGGCTAACTTACTGCTCACTGCAGGAGTTCAACCTTGAGCGGCTCAAAGTTGATTCAGCCTTCCATCCTTCCGAAATGAATAAAATGAGGACCCAGAGCGTTGGGGGAAATATTCTGACTCTGTAAACCACTTAGAGGAAGGCTGTAAAGCATTGTGAAGTCTAAGTGCTATTGCTATTGCTATTATGAGGTTCTCCTTCTCCCTGTCCCAGCAAAATAACCAGGTATTCCTTTTGTCTAGGATGTGAACAATAGTACCAAAGCATTACTTTCAGGGAATGTTAAAGACAAATAGGGCCTTTATATGAGAAGAATCAAATAATATGCTAGGTTAAAATAATTAAAAGCAAGTGGAGGAAGATTTGTTGCTAATGGAAAAATTAATGAAGAGGACTGATACTATAGGAACACCACAGAAACATGTAGGGAAAAGAATGGAAAAAACCTTCCTCTCACCCCCCACCCTACAATCTGGGCTCTACTTAAAGTTTGGGAACCCAGTTGAATATTCTACTACATTTGACATTGGACCATCTATAAGGTTAGGATTAGAGTAGTCAAAAGTTTTTATTTAAGTTAGGACACAAAGTTTTAGTCTTTAGTCCTCATTAGAGGATACTGATTCTAGAACTAATTCTAGAAGGTCAAACCAAGACTATTGACAATGAAAGAAAAGGTAATGGATTCATTTTTAAACCGTTAAGTAGTTCATTTTTAATTTCATGTTATGTGTAGTTAGGGTACTGAAATTAACGGTGGGAAATAGCCTTTTTGGATACAAACTATTTGCATCAAGATACCTTGTCAGCTTATGACTCTATGGTTGATAGAGCTAAGTTTAGGACTTCCAAACTCATTTTTTTAACAAAACTAATTTTAAAATCAACAGCTATTTTATTTATGTTAACACATTATTGATGTTGATTTGATATATGTATAATGACTCTTTTATTAATGTTAATATATTTTATTTAACTTACTTTTGTAGTCATTGGATAATAAAGTAAAAGCATGTCTCAAGTAGATTTAATATACAAATGTATTTCACTTGCACTTTAAACATTTGCCTCTGTAGAAGTTTAGAAAATATAGTACACTATTTAAGGATAATGCAAATTTAGTGCATATGACTGAGTCAAAAGAGTATGTTTTAGTTTTTGTATACAGGTCTTAAGAAGTCAGAAAGCAGATGAAAACTATATGCTTTTAGTTAGCCTCAATTAATACAATAGTTACTTTTTATTTTGATCAACTGCTAATTCAATAAATATGGAATTGTTAAAACCAATCAAATGTTATGCCATATAGACAATAAATCTCAATGCTCCAAAGTATCAGTTTTGCAAAAACTTCACTGAATTTATCATGGCTTAGAGGGATTTAATTATTGCAAGCAAGCAGAAAATATATCTATACCAGAAATCAAATCTTTCATTCTCTCTCTCTCCCTCTTTGGGTTTGAGGTTTTTTTTGCAAGACCTGAGATTAAGAGGACTCCAATATGTACACAACAGTTCTTTCTGACCTGAACACACACTGGCCCCAACCCCATCAATTTCAGCCCTTCAAGATGTTCCAGATTTGCTCCATTTTCAGGAAGGAAGCGATTCTTCTAGTTTGTTAGTTTTGAATTCTCAGAACACTCAATATATGTAACAAAGCTTGGGATATCATTTGTCGCAGTCTAATTGCAAGCTCTCTACTTATTGATCTCTTACCTACTGAGAGCAGTTAGTGTATCTGCTCTCCGAAGAGCAATTGTAGTCTCTTTTGGAGAAACAACAAGCAGGTTGTCCAACACACCACACACAGCTGAAAGAAGAGGAGGCGTAACTACCATACACTGATTAGTTCTAATGACAGACTCTGGGGAAACATGTGGACTTGAAGACGGTGTTGTGGTTGTGTCACTCTGACCTAGAACAACACAACATTCAAAAGGAATAAGCTACATGAAATGTTGATTCACATTAAACTCTTGAGATATATATTCCTCTCTCTGACGTGGACCACAGAAAATCAATCAATTCTATTAGCTACATGAAGCTTCAAAACAACTATAGTGTCAATTGTTTGCATAAAAACCCAACCCACCGATTGCTGTTTCTTAAACTGAACAATACACAACAGTCCAGTAAGAATCATGGGACTAGGGCAATATAGGTCAATTTGGAATATTTAAAATGGTAAAACATATTGTATTTCAAAACAGAAGCTGCTGATATTTTAAAGGTGTGCAGAGCTGATCTTTCCGCTTTTCCGCCCCATGCCTTGATCACCTGAGAATTTCAAAAATAAGCTCCCAGGTGATGGCTGCTGTTTGGATAATCCATTCCAAAATTTCTAGCATGCACTGTGTACGTAGCATGACTAAGAAATAAAGTTGTTTAATATAGTTCTCAAGAGTTTCTAACCTTGAGTTATGAGTCGGTTCAATGATGCATCGTGAATAAGACTAACAGCTGGTGAAGAGGGTGCTTCTACTTCCATAGCACATCCGGGTGATGGTGATGCTGAAATTATCTAAGAAGAACCAAGATGACAACTTCATTTAATATGTATTTTTGTTTATTCTTTAGCTGAGGTACCCCAACTTTTGGCCCAAATAGTGCTCATAGTGCCTAGCAGCAATGGAAAATGCTAAAATTGGGACTATAATCCAATAAATTCAGACCACTGTAAAGGTATTCAAAGCATAGGGTAAACAAAGAAAGAAAATAGCACGGGATTCAGTCAAGTAAATCATCTCAACAAAATTTCTGTAGCCAAATATTGTCTTTACTTGTAGGAAGAAAAATAAAGCAGGAAAGAGTCTTGCCCTCTCTTAGCAATGAGATTGAAAGTCTGAGAACAGACATTGAGAAAAAAAAATCCTGCCACCCCTTCTCCACTGCCACCTTCTTGTTCCCACCAAATACTGTACATTTGATACATTTGGCATGCTAAGGAGGCAAAGGGGAAGGTATTTTATGAAGACCATTCCAGGAAATATGACGCTTCAAATATTGTGTGTGTTGTGCATGTGCAGTGTGTTATGTGAACACACATGCCCTTGGGTCAGGTTGATTCCTGGTGAATGCCCTGCAGTTTTCTTGGCAAGGTTTTTTAGAAGTGATTTGCCACTGTGTTCTTCTTCCTAGGTCTGAAAAAGACATATTCGCTTCAATTCACCTTGTTGACTCACCATGCCTAAGGCAGGACTAGAATTAATGGTCTCCTAGTACTTTAAACACTATACTAACTGACTCTTTCAAATAGTCTATAAGCCTCTATATGTCATAATCACCATATTGAACTGTATTTAGAAACAGATGGTGACTATACATGAAACATGGTGTTGGGTCATGTAATCTTAGTATAATTGACCTATAAAAACTTAATCTAACATATGGGACATTGAGACTCATATCCAGGGTCATCATGGAGGCCAAACTCAACCAGTCCCTCAACCGGTTCTATTGACATTTAAACTTAATCTCCTTCATAGAACTAGGGATAAGGATTTGTAATAAAACTTCTAATTTAAGCAGGACTGTATTTCTAGAGCCTTACAGAGTGGATGAGAATTCCTTTATAACACAATGCAACCCAAGTGCCCCCTCCTTTTTGCTAAGTGTGCAACAAGGAACAAGAGAGTCATTTAAGGCACTTTCAATTTAATTAATAACTTGTGCCCATTAAGCACTATACCATTTAAAGCATTTCCTTTCCCATTTTGTTACACATGGGAAATAAGATGTTTTCATTTCTATTATCTGAGCAGCCTATGGAAGGCCCAGAAGCATACTATAAATAACAAAAGATGCTACAGCTTTTTGCTTTGCTTTTCAGCGCACAAACTTCTCAGCGATGATGACAATGATGAAAAAAGAATCCAGCACAGAGCTAGTCAAACACAAAGATGTGTGTGCACCCTGGTGGCCATAGGCACATTACTGTTCCGGAGAACATGGTAAGGTTACTTCAGAGAACCTACCACTTAGAAAAGCCGTACCACTTAGAAAAGCTCACCAGAATACCAAATAATTAAAATTTATTGGAAAAGGTTAAAAGCCACAGGCAAGGAATTTTCATTAACCTCTGTGATTCAAGAACACTCACTAGCTAGAGAATTAGTTGTGGAAGTTAATTCTCATGTAGTTGGTGAAAAAATAGTATGACAGCAAATCTAGTCATTGCAAAACCAAAGGACAGATGGAAACCAATCCATTCAGGAGAGGGGCCATGTTTTTCAATTCCAAGGTCCAAGAGCAAAGTAAAGCACAAGACAGTTTGAATATTGATTTCGTATTAATGGCTTGTTCTTGAAAGAAATGAAATGGGAATAAACAAATTGTCACTGGTCACCTTAAGACTACAGACTTACTTAATATAAAATAATTACCTACATGAGTGAATTTTCTTGGAAGAGGAAAAAACTTGCCCTACCATCAATAGCTAATGCTAATTTGCATAATGTCAAATACAGGAGCCATTCTAGAACTTATTAGTAGAAACAGTTCTCATTCCAGAAAATATTATTTTTAGACAGAGTTCCATTTTTGGAAATTAAATTTGGAAATATTTTACTTTTCCCCGGAAAAATTACTGGATGCCTTCCACACTGAAAACATCCACAAGTATTTTTAACATTGTCTGCTGAAAGCTGAAAGGTTCTGAATGTGAGTAAAAGAGGAATTTAAAAACAGAAAAAAATATTAAACTGTATTAAGTAACTCAAGAAGAAACACAGCTAGTATAATGGAATCCTAGTTCTCCAGACTATCCCATTTCACTATACGTTCAACTTACCCAAGTATCAGTAGTTGACTGTGAATTTGGAGATTGGTTCCCACCATTCTGGACTCTCCAAGCAGAAAGAGAATCCTCAAAGTCTGGAAAGGGGAGACGGAGGGAATCTATGCTTATAAACGTTTACTCTTGCCACCAAATGCCTGTCATTTCAAGATGAGCCATACTTCCTTCATAATTTCAAAAGCAAGAGTAAATCTGGGTATTGGTTTACTCCTCCCTGTAGATCAAGGGTGGGTAACTATGGCCCTTTTATGACTTGTGGACTTCAACTTTCAGAATCCTTGAGCCACCATGGCTCAAGAATTCTGGAGTTGAAGTACACAAGTCATAAATGGGCCATAGTTCCCCACCTCCACTCTAGATAGTGAGCTGTGGTGCCCAAGATATCAAAGAATAACTTGGTTGTCCATAAACCTCACCAAGACAACCATAGTTTATGGTTTGAGTAATGACACCAAGAAAACACGATTGAGCTAAGTAGATCCCCCTATCTAATTATTTTAAATTTTTAAACAGCTCTTTTCATTACCCAGTAAGCAAAGGTCAACAGTGTGTGAAATGCTTAGAAAAGTTTTTCTTTATAAATATAGAAATGCTTTCGATTTTTTTCCCAATATTTTGCATATTCTGCACCTTGAATTGTGAAGCTGAAGTCTGGGGCATGATAATTAATCTTCACTAATAAGCATTTTATGCCATAAAACTGATGACAAACTGTTGTGTATAATCTTACTCTCTGAGATATTGATTTATCCAACAGTGAATAGACTTAAGGTGAAGGTACACTTGATTTAGCAGGATGGAAAACGGGAAAATGCTGATTGCAAAGAACACAGCCACAAGTTCCCTATCATTTTATACAAGAGACAGCAATAAGCCACCAACTGTTTACTTCGTGTATCCAACCTAATTGTCTGCCAAACAAACCTCCATGATGCACTGAGAATTGATAGTTTCCACTACGTTCCCTTCAAAGAATACATATGAAGTGGCCCTTGCGCACTATGGAGTGCTGCCAACAATTCTCATGAAATGAAAAAGTATTTCATAAACACAGTATGGAATTTCTCACAGGACATCATTAACACAGTCACAAAGAGAAATAAACTGCCAGTCTATGTCTTGTAGGCAGTATCTTGCCGTTTTTCAGCCTCTTCCTTTCTTTACATTATGGAGGCATTCTCCTTAAGGTTTTAATTAATGTATACATTTTAGAAATTCCACAGTCAACTATTCTTTTTCATAATGAGAAAGAATAAATAACCTTTACCAAGGAAAACCTTCCTTTTCTACTTCCAAGTACAAACACATTCTTTAATCTAACTGCACCCCAAACACTGAACTAGATTAAGGAGCAAGGTTTTGTTTACTTTAGAAATGCACAAGTATTATGGTATTACATATTCACAGAGGAGAATACCTTAGATTGTCACATAATTAAAACTGTGATCATGAGAAGAAATTATTGAAAACATGGGAAAGAACAGTAAGATTCACACTACGTGAATTCTTGGAAATATCACTTACCATTCATGCCATTCTTTGCTGATACCAGCTGATCTCCCAAGGAAAAATCCACATCAAACGTATACCGACCCAGGTAGCATACCTTCACCATCTCATTCAAATGCTCATAGAAGTGGCAATGATAGAGCAAGGCCTGCAGCGCAGGTTTTCCAGACAGAGATAGACCAGTTGCTTCATCATGTACGCAAGGGCCCTGGAAGGAAGGAAGGGGGG
>JANHGC010005808.1:69898-82372 GCA_027560395.1 Boaedon fuliginosus | reverse complement strand
TCCTTCCTTCCTTCCTTCCTTCCTTCCTTCCTTCCTTCCTTCCTTCCTTCCTTCCTTCCTTCCTTTTTCTTTCTTTCATGATTAACAATTTTGGTAAAGGGTTTTTAATGTAGCAATTGTCTTTATAGGAAAAATATCCAGAATAGTCCATTTTTATGGATTTCTGAAAATCATTAGCTTAGTATTTAAGGCTACAGTTCAAATCACACCATTGGTCTAAACTGTACACATTTCAGCTTAACAAGGAGGATACGGCAAAAGTCACTGAACCATTTCAATCTGAGTCATCTGTTCAACAGGATCATATGGTGAACTTTTACCAAGACTGTATTCTTGACTGTGATTTTTCTCTATTTTAGAAAGTGCTTGGTAGCTCAGTGGCACTACAGATAACCCTTGACCTACAACCAGACATGAGCTCAAAACTTTGCTTGCTAAGCAAGTCAGTTAAGTGAATTGCATCTCATTTTATGATTTTTTTTTGCTGTTTGTCCTTTATTGTTTCTCTTTATTGTCCGCATAGAATCTTCTTAGATTTTGCATGTTCACAGTTTTGGGACACCTCTCTATCATATTTATATAAGGAATTGGAGTGGGTGGCATTAGTCAACACAATTATTTGCTGATTCAACTTTGAAAACTTCCCTTTAAAAAAAACTACTGTGCATTTCTTTAATTTTTTTGCAAATTTCTTAGCTAGCTCTAGCAGTACTACTAACAGTTGCCAGTAATTTTTTTTTAAAAGAAGAGGAAAACTGCATTTATTGGGGAGAAACAGTCATAAGGTAAAGGCTTATCACAACAGATCCTGAACCGATCTTGTCCTTTAAGGGCTGTATCTGAAAACATCATCTATTTGTTCCAAATACTAGAAGTAATTACTAGGAATTCTGATTTTTTTAAATTGGAATTTGAAATGATTGCATTAACCATCCTGAATCTGCTAGATTTAAATTTGCACAATTTTAACCACTACTTGTACTGGAAATGTAATCTTAATCACTGCATTGGAGAAGGAGTTAATGGCTTGGAAAGACTAGAAGTAGAAACTAGCTAGGGACCCAAGTTTCTTCTGTAAGCAGTTTATATATTTTATGTAATTCTGTTACTGTAAATAAACTACATTATTGTTGTTCCACTGAAAGTCTCAGGCCAATTTATAAAGAACAAATACAACCTCTGCAAATTCCAGCCAGCCATTCCCTTCTGTCAAGGGAAACAAATCTTATAACTGGTTGTTGACCTCTAGTGATAGTCAATGAGAAACAATGAACATTGAATATCTGGATTCAGAGTTAGTGTCAGTCAACTCAAATATAAGACACAGCCTGGTGGCCCATATTAAAGTGCAGTCTATCAGTTCTGAGTGGGTGAAAATTAAGAAAATTATTGGTGGATGCAGACCTGCCATGCAGTTGTGGATGTTTCTCATTTAATTTTCCTTCCCATTGAGTGCTAGCCGTTAAAACAAACACCAAAGGTTCTTCTTAAAGCATTGTATACTGAGCTGGTCAACTCTAAGCAGATGCTTTAAACAAGGGGGGCTATCCGCCTGCCAAAATGTCATATTGAACATCGGGCAGGGTGCTGACTACTGCCATACACAGCCTGGGTAGAAAAACCCAGGGTGCCATAACACTCTTCCTGACTGCAGGAGGAAGCGGAGGGCAATAAACAAAGGGTATCAAGAGTTCCCCTTGACCGGGGAAGAGAGGCTGGGTATAAATCGAAATAAATAAATAAATATAAAAGGTTCTTACTGCCTTCCTTCCATGCTCTTTTCTCTACTCTCCATTACCTCATTCTGATGATGATGTTGTATCCTGAAAATAAATAAGACAGTGATTAGACGAAACTTCTGACTCTGCATCTTATTGCCAGGGATGTGCACAAAGATCCAAAACACTAATACAAAAAGCCTGACGTGCTACCAGATATGAGTTTGAAACTATGGCTCAACCAATGTGCTGTTTCTGAATCCATGATTTTTCTGTTGAAATGTAGCTGAACTGTGACTAGGTTGTTTCTGAATAAAGGAAACATCATGCTCTTTTGTAAGATCATTAAACCTGTCCAAAACAGACTGGCTTACAGAAAGAGAAAGGGTTTCCCTGCCCCCCAAGTATCACAGGTCACATTGTCCAATCAAAGCAGGTGGTGGACTCCTTCAATCATTTGTGCTCCTCCTCCAACTGCCACCTGTTGGGATGTCCTTGGTTGACACACGAGAGCCCGTTGTTTTGTCTATGAGCCAGTCTAGCTATTTCCCCCTCATCCTCCCCACCCCCGCATAGTGCATGGCAACTGTGAAGCAGCACAAGATGGCTTCAGCCAGGTTTGACAAAATGGCGATGACAGTTGACAGAACCAGCAATCCACTGCCAGAAGAACCTGGGACTCTTCTCCAGTTCAAACGTATTTCTGCGCGTTCTTCATACGCTTAGAAAAGAGTACTAGTTCTGTGTTGAAAAAGACAGATTTCAAACAGAGTGCCGCCAATGTGTATAAAAGGATGAAACCTGACATATTTTGGAAAAATGCACCACACAAGCAGATGCCTTTCCAGGGGTCGGAATGTACAATCTATCCTGCAGGCCAAGCAAAAATGACTACTGAGGTCATTGTCCCTGGGACCAGAGAAGATGCAACAACCGAAAATGGTGATTAGAATCTGGGCTGGTCCCAACCCAAAACTGTATCATCATCAGTTTTGACAAAGCATGCTAGGTCATGTTGATGGTAAAGGAGAAAAGAGAGAATGCGTAACTTCAGCTAAAGATAACTTTAAGCTTACTGAGTTGCCGACCTAGATGAGACAAAGACAAAGTCATGAAGATATATCAAATAAAAATGGTCATTGGGGCACGTTCTTAACAAGGTTTAGAACGCGTTAACACGTCCTTAACCTGAGGATGAGCCCTAAAGATTCTCTGAATGAACCCAGGTTAGTCAGGTTATTTTACAAATTGCCATTGATGATTTGAGCATGTCCCTAATTCTCAGCCTCTTAACGAAGGTGGAAGCACAGGGAAGGAAGTCTCATTTTTAGCTCTTCCTCTCTCTCCCTGTGCAGCTTTACACACCATCCTTTCTACTCCTCCAGGCTGGCCCCTCTTTCAAAGCAGGAGCCCAGCATTTTGCTCCAGGGAAAGACATACTGGGAAACGTGACCCAGGCACTTTTATCAGCTGGATAAAGTTTTCTTTATTTGAAGTTTTCTTTAAAAGACTTGGACCTTTCAAATCTTCTGATCCATCTTTCACTAACTTGAAACGTAGGCAATCAGTATTAATATTCTGTTCCTTCTTCCGTCCTACTAATGGAGATCTTTTAATAAACCAATCAAAATCCAATTGTGATGTTTCACTTAAAATCTCTTCTCCTTTTAAAGGAACCCATTAGAAAAAGAGGCACGTGCCCGAAGTTGTAATGTTGTTTTAATCCAGATTTGGTTCTAAACAATGCCAAATGAAGATGCAGCCCTGCTGGTTCTTTCCCTCTGTCTCTACACATCTATATCAAAGCAATCAGAACAAATGAAATTGTAAGTGGACCCCTTAAGTACTATGACACTAGCACGGCCTGCGCGTGTATTTGAATGAATCTGACCTTTTACATTCCGATATGCTGTAGCTGCTAATAATTTTTTTTCCAGAAATGGAAGCAGAAAGAAATATTACTAATACTTTAGAAAGATGTATGTTTTCTGCCCGCAATGAAATAAGAAAGGTCAGATTCACTCATCTCTCTCTCTCTCTCTCTCTTTTTTAATATTGTCTAACTTCTCACCCCTTTGTTATAGTAATGAAATTTAAGATATCCTTCATGATATAACTGTGAGGGAGGGAAAGGCCTAAATTACCTTCATCTGGCATCATTCCAGCATGCTATAAATGAGGTAATTGTCCTTGACTATAAAATCTGCATTTTCAAGACTTAATTGCTTTCATTACATCTTTTTTGTAATTCTATTAATTTAACTGAATGGAGCGTTTGGTTTTATGGTTAAAAATTTGCATTAAAGAATGGTACATCTAAATCGAATTTTAATATTTGTACCAGACCCCAAGTACAACTATCTCTCAGGATCTAGGTAATTTCAGAAGAATAAAATAACAAGCAAGACTCCTTTAGGTCAACAAACTGGTTTTTTTTAGGTGAATATTAATAGAATATGCTATTACCAACAGAGTGCAGTCATGTGACAAATAATGTAGATTCCGAGAAATCATTAAAACTGGGCTGACTTTGGTTCCTTTTCTTAAACCATATTAATGAGCAGAAAGTACATTACCCAAGCAACACCCCCAATTTGAATTGTTGCTTATCTCACGGTTAAATATCCTGTGTGTAAATGCAGTTGCAAAGCCGTTGAGTTCTTGCTTGGTCGATTTTGAACATTGTTGCGTGTTCACTTAGCAATTCAAACTCCAAGGTGCAAAAAACAATCCCTGGCTCATTATTTTCCGCATATCAATTATGGAAACGTTTTCTTTGCATTCTCTAGAATCCTCTTGGCCATTCCAAAAACACGTGGCTGTTTTCTTAATTGCCTTTTCTTTGTAGGCGGAACCTTTCTGGAAGATTAAGCAAAGGGCCTTGATGCAGCAAATACCGCCTGACCTTTCAGCCAAGCAACACTACAGCTCTTGCCAACATAAACCTTTCTGTGCTTACCCACACCCCGACATTTTTGTTGAGAGACACATTTCTGCTGGACCGAGTTTCTGCCCATTTCCCAAAAAGACTAGAGGAGCAAATACATTTGAGGCCATGCATCACTGCTTTAAATCAATGAAAATAACCCCAAATAAGGTGATTTTAGGACCATGGTTCATTGACACCTATAATAGGAGCTAGGTAAAACATGTTGCAATGGCAAGGCTTTACTTAATTAAACTACAATAACTACTTTTCCAAGTTACATGACAATCATCATTCACCCACAATAAGGCTACAACCTTGCATGTAAACTATCTTCCCTTTTGTCTATCACTTTGCACATGAATTTATTGAAACAACTAGTTATGACATGATAGCAGTGTTCCGATATTTGATGGGCTATCACAAAAAAAGAGGGGTTGAACCTATATTCCAAAGTACCAGAAGGCAAGACAAGAAACAGTGGATTGAAATTAACCAAGGAGAGAAGCAACTTAGAACTAAGGAGAAATGTCCAACAGCGAGAACAATTAATCAGGGGAACGGCTTGCTTCTAGAGGTTGTGAGTACTCCAACTGTGGAGGTTTTTAAGAAGAAACTGGACAGCGACTTATCTGCTCTGGTATATTGTCACCTGTTTGAGCAGAGGGTTGGATTAGAAGACCTGCCAGGTCCTTTTCAACTCTGATATTCTGTTATAATTGGTTATGAACACACCATTGAAAGAACTGAAAGGAGCTGGTTAGGGAGCAATAATAATGGAGAAAATCTATCTAGGTGGTCACTAAGAGTTCACTTAATAGCAAATAATCAATCAATCAATGAATCTTGACATGGGTAAGAAGAGACAATCTTTTTTTTTATTTTTGACAACCCTCCACTTCTTTATATTTTGAACAGAAATATGCCTGAAGGGAACGACTGACTCATTAAAGGTGACGCTTGATGTAGTCTTTTTCAATTGCTTTCTTTTTCTTAAGAAAATTCCAGTTTGATGAAGATTGGATGAATTCATGAAATCTCCTTCCTGTTTCAACAACTCTTTAAAACCTCCCTTGAGATACCAGGTCAGGCCGACACTACACGTCAGCAGTGTTTGACGATTCAGTATTGCAGGTTGGGGCTGGAGGGAAATCGAATGTCTTAACTATGGCAATTAAGTAAAAGATTAAACTAATCCTCTGCCTATCATGATATATAAAAGTGAAACAAAATTTTAATACTCTCAGTAGTTTAACGAATCTTGACTGTTTAATTATACAAATTTTAAATGACCAATTAATTACATTTACACACATTAAAAAAACAAGCTTTCTGGGATGTCTTAGATTAAGCTTCAGAGCAGACAAAACTATTTGTAAAGGTGTGTCTAAGTATCCTTTAAAGTAGTGTTTCTCAACCGTCTCAATGTTGGTGTGGACTTTAAGAGGTGTGGACTTCAACTCCCAGAATTCCCCAGCTGGCCATCTGGGGAATTCTGGGAATTGAAGTCTATATCTTTTCAAGTTGACACGGTTGATAAACACTGGTTTAAATATGCTGTATTAATCAAGTGAAAATCATGTTTTGAACAAGACTCAATTCAGTCTATAAAATGTGAGCAGTAGCATTCTTGAGTAAATATGCATAAGATTGCATTATTTATCCAATATATGCTGTATACACATACACAAAATACACATACACATCAAAGAAAACTCCTAGAAAGGAAAGGAAATGGAGATAGCTCTCCTGGAAGAGAAAGGGGAAAGGGGAAAGGACACAGTGGCAGGAATTGTTCAGTAGGAGGAAATCATAGCTAATGTAAAAGTATCCCGGCCTAGACGTAGGACTCTAAACCAGTTAAGCTGGTTTAGAGTCCGGCAGGCATGAGCTGAGGGCCATATCTTAAAAGATAAGTGCACATATACTGTATGCCCTGTAAAAATTCTATATTAACACATGAACTAAATTATATTCTAATTTCCCCATAGCAGAATAACAAAGTAACACAACTGGACGGTCTTCTAGTCCAAACTCCTGCTCAAGGATACCATTTCACACGAACGGTTGTCTAGTCTCTTCTTAGAAAGCTCTAGTGTTGGAGCACTCACAGCTTCTGTGACATGACTGTGACCAAAATAATTGAGCCCTCCTTGCCTCCCTTCAAATGTTAAATGGGAACATGGGAAAACGTGGGGAGGAAAGAAGTCACGTCCAAATCTCACTGAGCCAGTGCAGTGGAAGAAAACCAAACACAGTGATGTACATGTCCACTGAGTAGCGCATCCATTTGCCAGATTTAACTCAAATAATGTGGGAAATACTCAGAAAAGATGTACAGCGCGTCTCTGTTATTTCGAAAGAAACTATGGAAGAGCTTCTCAGGTATTCTTCATTTGCGAAATGGTTTTCCTCATGCATACATTAATGGGGTGGTTCGAGGCCTAATTTTGGGGAATAATAAGGAGCTGCTTAATGATACAATAATAGGGTCTGAGAATGAGCGACACTCTAGCATTGCCAAGTTTCTATCTGCTAGTACAAAATTACTCAGTCTTTGCTGTGTATTATCTACACATACATAAACATGCTTCCGTACATAGATTACATTATCTGAATTGCATGCATTTATCACACCAAGCATAAATAATATTTATGTTTCTACTGTACTTCCTTCAAATAACTCACTCCGTGAATAAATAAACCTGCATTCATTGCATCAAATTAGCCAAGCAAATAACAAATTATTTTATTGTTAGCCATATTTGATTAAGAATCATGAAATAGAGAAATCTCATTTAGTGGTCTCACACTTCACGCTACAGTTCATTTAATCATAATTTATTCAATATTCAATAAAAGGATTTGGGCAACATATCAAGGTTTTGTGCAATACAGTATAGTAACCATAATCAAAGATATTATAAATCAAAAGAGCTGATTTGCATAACATAATGAGCCGTGGTGATACAGTGGTTAGAATGTAGTACTGCAGGCTATTTCTGCTGACTGCCAGCTGATTGCAGTTTGGCAATTCAAGTCTCGCCAGGCTCAAGGTTGACTCAGCCTTCCATCCTTCCAAGGTTGGTAAAATGGGGACCCAGGTTATTGGGGCCAATATACTGACTATGTAAACTGCTTAGAGAGAGTTGTAAAGCACTGTGAAGTGGTATATAAGTCAAAGTGCTATTGCTATAATAAACTAAATTTGAACAAATCACAATATGTTTTGGCACACTGTGGCAATGTATTATTTACATTTGGTTAAGAAAAGGGAACAATGGATGGAATATACTTATCCATCTCAAATATCACACATGATCTCAAAGTCTGCCTTGCTATCAAGAGTGATCCAGGGAGATTCCCTGAAAATTGCAGGGCATGTGAAGAGCTTCAAAGGGGCATCTTCTGACAGATAGGAGAACCTATCAAATACCTTTGATAGGTATTTGATAAGTGCTCCAGCCCAAGTCTTTAAAAATACAGAACAATCAGGTGGAAAACAGCGGCCTTAAAGTTCCTCATAATGAACACTAACGATGTGGGGAGCAGATTGAACAGACAAAGACATTATCCGATCACTGTCTTCACTCTTCTGGTAAGATAAATTGTGTCATCCACTTAAATAATAGTAATTGTTCCTACATTTGCATCTCTTAATTACTATTGGCAGACTGAATGCAAATCTAAGCTATCTTTCATCCTCTTCTTTCATAGTGGTGCTTAAGTGCTTTATTTGTATATTAGGGTTCTGTTTCAATGTCAGTTTGATCTCTGGTCAGACAAGCACTACCTGTGAAGGATCTGGAGTGTGATATGGGGGTCCTTCTGAACTTATGACCCTTGGAAGACATGGCTTGGAAGGGCCTTTGATCATCTCCAGCTGCTGCATCAATTGTGACTTTCCTGCTTTGTACTTAGCTGTACCTACCTAGTAGCATTCTCATTACTACCTAACTAGAGTGTTACTAGAGGAGTTACATGGAATTCCTTTGAAAGACTATTCAGAAACTGCAATTGGTGCAGAACACATAAGTACATAATGCCTGCCCTGGTTGCTGATTTAATGTGTTTGGTCGAGTGATAAAGCCCTCCATCCATGGCTTGGAAAGTGGGTACTACAAGACTGCTTACTCCAACCAGAATTGGCCCAATCACTGTACTAGCCAGACTTTGCTCTGCACATCTCAGAAGGGAAGAAAATCAATGATTCTGGGAAATTTTTCTTGCATCATCCTATCCTCATATTTCTAGAAATTCTCAATCTCACTCTTACTAATGTGTTCTAATTTTTTTATACGTTACCATTATTAATAGAGAATGCAGCACACCTTCAGCTAAGGTATTACTGGAGAAAACTAATAGCTCAGTCTGCCCAGAAAGAGGGACCCCACTCCTGAAGGACTGAAAAGACAGTTGATCAATGGCCAACTCAACTGTGAGTCTTACGTTTTACAGGAGGGTCAGAGGCAAGGGTGGGTTTCAGCTGGTTCGGCCTGGTTTAGGCAAACTGGATGTCAGCTTGACATCTGGTTCGCTGAACCGGTATTTTGAATGACCGGATGGCCCTACCCACTCTACCCCGCCCCTCCTAGAAGTCTCCACGCGGATGCCAGGTAAGTGTAGGCCAAAAGTGTAGGGCAAAAATGCCCCCTCCAATGGTGCAGAAGGCCGTCTAGGCCACGCCCACCACGGCCATATCCACCCAGCAGCCGGGCAGAGAACCGGTTTCTGGAATTTTTGAAACTCACCGCTGGTCAGAGGATGTTGCTGGAAAGCAGCTTACTTGTGGACTCAAGTAATTATAAACAAACTAGATTAGATCATTTTAGTTTTGTCTTTTTTTCTGGATTACCTACAAAAATCAGAAGAGAACTAAATTTGCTTTCAAGGATGGTGGCTTCCTTGCCATGAAGGCAATTAGATTGCTAAAGAAGCTGCTGGTTATTATTTACCTCTACTGTGTTTCATCATTACTTCTGTTCAAATTGTGCCATGCAGTGCAACCAGGGGTGGCAATTCCACTGTTAAGAGAACCTGAAAACAATCATTTTTCTCTTTTCTCAAATCAAGGGAGATAGCATTGGCTACATCTTGCCATCACATTGAGCACCATGCCACCCAGGGCAGAGGGAAAGAGGGGCAAATGACAGAAGCATCATGAATTCATGATGCAAATACGTCCTTGCATCCAACATCATGATGCCATGAATTGCATATCATTGTAGCCTGTTGACCTGAAAATACGACTTTCCCTGAAAATAAGATCTGCCTTGATCTTTACACGTGGGACCAATATATGTGTGCCCCTAACTAATAGTTTAGTCAGTGGATAAAATGGTGCCCTTTTTGGTGGCAAAAAAAATATAAGATGGTCTTATTTTCAGGGAAACACAGTACCATATCTTTGATTTGAATCATCATCATTTGCTTTGGACTCCTGTAAACTTCACTTGTTCTTTTTTTCCCCTTTCACTGTAATTTGAATATTTTAAAGACATATTTATTTCCCATAAGATCAAAGGACTGGTTGAACGCCTGGTTCTATGAGATTATGGGACTGAGGCTCGCTTGTATTTTTAGTGGTTTCTTTTCTTGCTTCATTCTGAGCATCTTGTTGCTAGTGGCTGACACCTAATATCCCTCTTCCTCTCATACTTGTGAGCAGTCAGCTCTCCAGGTACGCCCCAGCCAATCAATGATGGGTTTCTCCCGGTTCTCAATCAATCAATCAATCAATCAATGATGGGTTCTCCGTGGATATCCGCCGCGCAGCTGTTCTGTCAGAGTGCTTGCAGAACCGGACCAAAATTTCTGAGTCGATTGTGCGCAGCACGCTTTTGACAGCCATTCGGAAAGCGCGCCCACGAAGCGGGTAACCAGCGAACCAGGAGAAACCCACCCCTGATTATACCCAAGAGAAAGGGAAATAATAGCAGCATTCCCATTGGCTGCTACCAGCTAGGATTTGTGAACATATTTTGTGATTTTCATGACTAGCACAACTGCGAGCCACCTGTCTGTTGTTTGTTTTTCCAGCAGTTATCATGTGTGAGCTGGGGGAACATGGTGGCTCATGTGGTTAGAATACTGGATCGACAATCAGCAAGTCCACATTCAAGATCCAAGTGCTGCTGTGTGACACGTTGTGCTCACATCCTTCACTCCAACTTCTGCCCATCTTGCAGTTTGAAAGTGTGCGTTCAAATGCAAGTAGATAAATAGGTACCACTTTGGTACCTTCATGAAAGGAGACTCCAATGGGGTATCTCCCTGGCAACGGTGATGTTACGGCCTAATCTTTTAACCCAGAAACGCCTCGGTGCTTCTGACACAAGTGGGACAAAGAATGTGTGAACCTGGTGTAAATGACTATTTCTGACCGGAAGGACTGGAAAGGCTTAATTCTATTATGACTGATTCGTTTTAGATCATAATGAAGGAATGCATCCAAAGTTTTAAACCAAAAATAGCTTATTTTATATAGTGATATTATAAAATGTAATCTTAAACAAAGCTTTTCTTTTCCGTTCATAATAGCAAATTGTTATCAACAGCCAGCAATAGGGATGAGAAGAATAAAAAGGGTTACAAAGAGATGAAGATCAACACATATTTTCTCCAGTCTTGTGCAGTGCAGTGCTGCAAATATTAATCTGTATCAGTGTATATTTTTCCAAAGAAAGATTCACTAATTGGCTGCACATTTCTTACAGAGCCATTGGATGAGAGCGGCTTTGTTGTGCAAACAGGTCATCCTCAGCTTTCTCAACTGTGCATTATAATATAATTAGACTATATTGTTACTCTGCATTATGAATGAAAATCGCACAGGGCATCCATTTTGCATGGTCTGATACCCATTAGGCTTCAGAGCAACGTGATTGTTTCCCTATATGAAAAAATATCTGGAGCATGCAAGAGGTTGGTTCCTGTTTTGGCTACTGAAACACTCACAGCTGTTTGATTATGGCAGCGGCCACTAATTCCAGTCCAAATCTTTCATAGAGTCACCTGGTTCATGTTTTTCCTCATTTTAGACTTAGCATATTAAGTGTGCAAAAGCCACTGTTATTATTGTACAATTTTCAACAACAGTTACAACGTCCTCAATTCTGTCGAACAAATGATCTAGGGTGTAGTACCTGGGGAGGAACAGGTTTGTTCAACATATATATTTTTCCTTTAAAAAGGAAACCAAAGAATTTTCCTTGTTTGTTGATTTGCTTGCTTTCCTCTCACTTAAAAGGAACTTTCAAACATGGGAAGTCCTCAATATATGACCGTAATGGAGCCAGCCATAACAGTTGTAAAACAGGTCAGTCACGTGACCAACTTGATTTTATGACTTTTTTACAGTGGTCATTAAGTGAACACCATGGCCGTTAAGTGAGTCAAATGGGGCATGGTCTTGCTGAAAACAAGAAGTACTTTTTTTTTAGCAAAACAGTCATAAAATGTGATTGAGTGACTGCAGGATGCTGCAAACAGGGGTGGGATTCTACCAGTTTGGCCTGGTTTGGGCGAACTGTTTGTTCCTTTCTGGCTCATTCGGGCGAACCGGTTCTTCTGGTTAGGGGCAAGGGTGGACAACAATTTATTTATTTATTACACTTTTATGCCGCCCAACTCCCAAAGGACTCTGGGTGGCTTACAACATAGATAGCAATAGCTATATACTGCTTATCAGAGCTTTACAACACTCCCCAAGCAGTTACAGAGTCAGCTTATTGCCCCCAAGCAATCCAGGTCTTCATTTTACTGACCTTTAGAAGGATGGAAGGCTGAGTCAACCTTGAGCCTGGTGGGATTCGATCTGACAACCTGCTG
>JANHGC010005808.1:25051-35760 GCA_027560395.1 Boaedon fuliginosus | reverse complement strand
GGAAGGAAGGAAGGAAGGAAGGAAGGAAGGAAGGAAGGAGAGAGAGTATAAAATAAAATCACTCTTTGGAAAAAATAAGGGAAGAAGCCAAAATGCTAAGAGTAAGGATAATAAAAAATATTGGTATCTAGTATTGGAGTCCTAGTATCTAAGAGAGAAGATCCTGTAACTCTCTACCTTTTGGTTTGGCTTCTAGAGTTATTCCCAGATATTGTTTTTTTTTAATGGAACAGAAAGTGACAACTATTACATACAGGAAAAAATAACCTTATTAAATACAGTTGAATTTAATATGAATTGAAAGTTAAATTAAATTTTACTTATTATTTACCTGCCCACTTACTTCTTTTTCCTGGCCATGCTCTTCTCTTTGATTAGGGTCCCTTAACTAGCATCTCACCCCAAAACTAAGAAGAGAGATGTCTGTTGAGGAGTAGGGGTATTAAAAACATCAAGATGGCAACTGCAACTGTACAGTGGAAGTCTTGGCCTGTTTTACAAGGGTTGTGTAAGTGACACATACGAAAAGAGATAGGGCTTTGATTGAGCAGGTACAGTTGTCATCTTGACTCCCCCACCCCTGAAGATGCTTGATGGAAAATAACTTGTGGACTGAAGAAGGTTGAACAGTGTTGGTGTAATGGGTTGTTTAAGCCAAGATCACCTATGTGAGGTTAACATAAAGAAACAAAGCATATCTTTGCTCCCAGATTCCTCATTCATAATCCATATCCAACTTCTCCAGCTAAAAGGGATTTCAGAGAGGTACATGGGAAACATTTCATCGTAAATCAGCAGAAATAGCAGAAGGCAACCTTGTAGGTCGCTCAGGGCCACGAATGCTGCTGGTATATGCACAAGCGTAACTTGCTTTTTCGACCGCATTGATATCCCCTATTGACTATGATTAAAATTTACTGAAGACCCAAATACTTACTGCAACTTATTGGCTTATGAATAGGCAAAACAGAAAGTAGTATAACTGTATTTCAAGGGCGGTTCATGCAAAGGAGATCATATCCTCCGCTCAACATTAGATCAAGAGAGTTCAAGCATTCAAGGACATTTCTGGAACAAGAAGTTTTCTTCCGCTCTCATGGCCTGTTTGGCGGCAAGTTGCCACACATTTACTTTTCTCTTGCCCATAATCTACAGTAGATTTATGGTATGTCTACCCTTTTCCTTCATTTGCAAGGTCCTGGATATTCTGGTAGCCAATCTGCCCTTAAAATATGGCTCTGAGGAAATGGTGCTAATTAGTATTGGAATTTACAGCCTTCCATTTTATTGACTTGTCCTACTTTCTTCAATAATTAAGTAATGAGTAAAGTAATGAGCTATGCTAGTCAGTCATGCTGTTCAATTAAACAGCAAATCAATTATTGAAAACAGTTTGGGACAGTTCTTATGTCGTCATGATGTGTTTGACAGGGTGGGTGAGTGCTTATTTCATATGGACACACTCACTCTCACTACATGCCCCAACAAGCAAGTAAAGATTAGCTAGTGCAAATCCCATATGTTTAGTCTAGTACAAAATCAAAGACTTGTTCCATGCAACATCACTAAGGTGCCTATAATGAGAGAGTATGGCATCTATCTAGCAATATCTGCATCACATCAGTTGGACTGGTCCCTGGTGCTTTTCCAGGCCCAGTTTAAACTGTTTGCATTGACCTTTAACCTTTTCCAACCTCTGCACTCCAAATGGGATGAACTAGAGTCCTGGAAATTGCAAGCAAGATGTGTTAGAGACTTTTAACATATTTGGAGATAAGTACCGGTAGCTAAGGAAAGGCTATCCTAATGCTCCTTTAGAAATTTTTGAATGTGATGAAATTTCTGCTGTCGGCATCAGAAGGCTTCTGTAAGAAGACTTTGGATAGGATATATGACAGATGAAATCTTCTTAATAATTGCCTTCTTCTTGAAACCTGTTCTGATTAATTTTTCCCAGTCTCAAAAATTTTGGTCTTCAAGAAAGCTAGAGTCAACTGTTTACCTTGGTCTTACAGTATTACTGAGTTAAGATTCTATTGGGAAGGTTGTTTGATACCATTGGATTGAACTTCAATTTTGACCTTATTTTGATTACTGTTTTAAAGATAAAGGTTTCCCATCTCCAGTTGTGTCTGATTCTAGCGAGTAGTGGTCATCTCTGTTTCTTAGCTGAGGGAGACAGTGTTGTTCCAAGACATTTCCTTGGTCATGTGGACAGCATGACTATACGCCAAGGTGCACAGAATGCTGTTACCTTCCCACCAAAGTGGTACCTATTTATCTACTGTCATTGCATGCTTTCAAACTGCTAGGTGGACAGGAGCTGGGGCAAGTAACGGGAGCTCACTCCATCACGTGGCACAGGTCTCAAACCCAGGCTGTCAGCTTTCCAGCTGACAAGCTTGGCATCTTTAACCACTTAGCCATCAGACCCACTATTGCTGTTTTATTATGTTTTTAATCATTGTTTCATTCAGTGCTATGGTTTTAAAGATCTGTTGTATGTCACTTTGGGAATATTTATTCTAAAGTGGGGCTTTTAAACAAAACTGAAATAAAATGAACTTCATTGCATCACTGGAGAAGATTTACGTGGAAAGGATCATCTTCAGTTACTCAGCCTTATAAACAACGATCATTCCTGCCAAAACAAAGCCCTCTAGCTAAGAGGAAGAATTTGTGTATTTGCGTATATGTGTGTTTTATTTTACTGGATTTTTGAAATGTGATTCAGTTTTGAATGTCTTCATCAAGATGTTTTCGGATGAGTGAAGCTGGAGTCTAAATGCATTTACAGAAGAATTAGCTTTACTGAAGTGGGCCTTGCTTCTAACTAAACATACAGGAAGGTATATTTGATGGTACAAAATATACAGGAAGATATGTTTGATGGTACTTCTGAACATCAAAGGCATAAGCAAAGTTAAAGTTATCTCAAGGAATTCTCATTCATATAAGGGAAAGGGAGGGAAAACCCCTGCTGAGATGGTTGGAGAAGAATTTTTGGTAGCATAGCGTGATCTTTATTTAGTAAAGTGCATTTACTGTGTTTTGCATCTTTATTATAGTTTTACCTTTTCTTTCGTAGACGTCAAATTAATATGTTTAGTTCCCCTCCCAGCTGTAACAGGTGTCCAAGGACTGAGCCTAACCATCATGTTAGCCATGGTTTGTTTTAGTCAGGGTTTGCTAAATAAACTATTGTAGCCTTGTTCATACATGAAACTAAATTATAAACTTACAAACCACAAAGGTAGATTCCCACATCATATTAAGCCAAACGAAACATATGAATTAACACTGTTTATTAACTCAGCCAATGAGTTTTAAAGTAGAAATTTAAATTCTCCCTATTCCTAATGTATGCAATATCCTAACTATTAAGAAATGCCTGTACTTATGATGGAGAATAGACTTGTAGTACAAAGAAACAGGGTCTTTGGATCACTCTGCATTTCTGAAATTCTCTTGACTGCATTATATATATATATATATTTGATTGTGGGCAACTGTATTAGAACTCATGCATATGACCCCAAATGGCCACTAGAGAGCAATAAATCAATAATAATTTTAATGAAATTGCTTAGTCTTTCCACACAAAAGCTTATGATGCAGGAACTAAACAGCATAAATAAAAAAACAGCACACAAAAAAAGCAGTGAACATTCACTAAAAGTATTTAATAATTTCAGGAATCTACTTCTGTAGTACTTGTAAACCTTGCCTTTCATTCATCTCAAAATTCAACCTTGGGGTGGGGGAGTTAGATTTTGATTGCACTATTTTCTTCTTCATATACAATTCAAGACAGTGAACATACCAATGCTCTTTCCTCCTCTCCTATTTTACTCAGAGCAACCACCTTGTGACATGGGTTGGGTTGAGAGAGAATGACTGGCCCCAAATCACCCAGTCAGTTTTTCATGCCTAAAGTGGGACTAGAACTCACATTATTCCTGGTTTCTAGGTCATCATCCTAACCACTACACCAAATTGTCTCTCTTTTGTTGTTCCAGATCCTGATATACTGAGATTCAGCAAACAGGCTGTGGTGGGTTTCAACTGGTTTGGCTGAACCAGTTGTTAAAATAATTACCAGTTTGGTGAACCGGTTGTTAGAATTAAGTTACTGGTTCAATCAAATCAGTAGCTAATTAAATCAGCTGTTTTTCGGGCCTAAATTGATGCATGTGCAATGCGCGTGCCACACACACTACCTCACGGCCCAAATACAGCTGATTCAGCTACTGGCTCTGCTAAATTTAGCAACCAGTTCGTGTGAACTGGTAGCTAAATCAGCTGTTTTTCTGGCCTAAATTAATGCAAGTGAGGCGCGCACTGCACATGGATCACCTCAAGCCCCCAAAACAGCTGATTTAGCCGGTTGCTAAATTTAGTGGAACTGGTGGCTAAATCAACTGTTTTTCAGGCCTGAGGTGATGTATGCACGGCATGCACCTCACCCGCATCAATTTAGGCCCGAAAAACAGCTAATTTAGCTATCAGTTCGGCCAAATTGGTTGGTAAATTTAGCGGAGCTGGTAGCTAAATCAGCTGTTTTTCAGGCCTTAGATGATGCACGCGCATCAATTTAGGCCTGAAAATCAGCTGATTTAGCTACCAGTTCGGCCGAACGGTAGCTACATTTTTGGGCCTAAGGTAATGCACATGTATCACACATTTGGTGTGAGATGTGCGCACATCACATTAGCCCTGAAAATCAGCTGATCAGCTGATTTTTGGCCTCAAGGTGATGCGCCCACATCACACATTTGGCGCACATGTGCTTCATCCATGCACACATCCAAAATGTCCGCAGCAATCGAACCGGTTGTTAGACCAGTAGGAACTCACCCCTGGTCTTCAGTCACAAGAATGCAGCTGTAAAGCTCTAAAATTATGAATTCTGACACCCAGTATCATGCCGGTAGAAGAGAGAAGTGGATCTGTCTCTCTTCCATTGTTCACTCCTGTAGCTAACAATTTTGGAAAATGTGACACAAGAAGTCAGGTAGACTGAATAGACTGAGCCAAAGGAAAAGGATGGTTCCTGAAAACTGGGAAGAAACAACTTGGTTGAGGAGAAGTTATGTGCAGTGGTGGTATTGTTAAATGCTAGCATTTAAGTGCTTTTCTTCTTCCTTTTTTAAAACAAATAATTTTATTATCTATTTTGTTTCATTCTTCCATTATTTGGAACAAATTTGAATCAACATATATACGACAAGTAGTTTTTGTGCTGGTAATTCAGTAACAAATTTAATTTTTTCGTCTATTAGATCTTTGACATCATATTACTGAGGAAAATGAATTGGAATAGGAATTCCTTCTCAAAACAAATTCCCCACTCCTACTCTGAGTCAATTTATTCTATTAATAATATTCCTGGTCTTAATCATTTATTTCCTATTCCAAAATAAGACCTATTTTTTTCTTTTTTTTTAAATAAAGTATCTCTCATGTTACTTCTATGGATCTTGGTGACTCTGTGGAAATAGAGCATACATATGTTTTCCTGGGAAGACTTACAGAAATGGCTTGTCATTACCTACTTTGTGGATGTTTTGTGACTTTCCAACTAATTTCCTTTGGCTGAAAAGCAAATTATGGATTCACAGAACTTGATTCAGTTTGAAGAGCAATATAGGAAATTTTATTCCTATAATAAATGTAAAAATCAAACAGGAGGAAGTAGTTGTGCTGAGAAGTGATTACTCCAACTTGCACCATATGCTATCACTAATAGTTTATGTTTCCACTTCAAAAATGGAGTGGACTTAATCAGCTTATTAAGTTTTGAACATCTGAAGGATACACAATCCTACTTGTAATATGAAATATGGATTGTTCCCTTAAATGAATCCAATTCTAGGTGGTTTTCTTTCACTTAGGAATGTCAACTTCCACCTTCAAGTAAGAATGAATGAGACATGCCATTCCTATATAAACAGTAAGCCAAAACAAATCTAGGGCTATTCAGAAAAAAAACAGACAATATTGTTTTGGCTTTTAAACAGTTCTAATGCAACATGTGTACTCTTAGCTGACTATAAGCAAAGAACACAAACAGGGCCATATGAATTAAATTACAATTTACATATGAATTATATTAGAAACATGAGCCACACTAAAGAGATAATTAGTGTTATCCTGGGTTATATGAAGGCTGACAAAATTGAATAGGAATGATTTCAAAGACATGTTTTCTTTTGCCTTTTCAACAAAGCTAGTTTAATCAGGGATAATGAATGAAAAATGTACCAAATATAAAAAGATTAGCAACATATTATATAGCATATAGAAGGCAATCATTTAAAGTCACATGAACACAAATTATACTTAAGTGTTGTGTCATAAAGTAAGGATAATTCAAATGCCAAAAGAGCAAAAATTTTGCAAACTAGAGTAACATTGGTGGCCAGTGTATAATTAACCACAATTATGTTGTTATGTACAGCAAAGAACTCAAAATCTTGTTTCCCACTAGTCATTCTATGATCTAAAAAAATAATCTGTGTGTGGAAAACCATCTGAATCAGAGAAATTCATTTGATCTACAACCCCTACCATCTTTTAAGAATTTTTTTTTATCCAATCTATTTTGATCAGTTTAAACTGAAAATCTGAAAGCTGCCATGTACTGAATTGTAAGAAAAGGCTGAAGTCAGAGGTGGTATTCAGACAGTTCTGACAGGTTCTGGAGAACTGATAGCAATAATTTTGATTTGATTCAGAGAACTGGCAAATACCACCTCTGATTGGCCAACAGTGGCAAATACCACCTCTGATTGGCTGACAGCATAGCCACGCCCACCAAACCATGCCCACAGAACCGGTAGTAAAAAAATTTGAATACCACCACTGGCTGAAGCCATATTGTAATGTTTTTCTTCATGTAAAAATAGCTAATAAACCTGTTTCCTCCTATCCAAATGAAATGTTGGCTTGTTGGAGACTATGATAATTTGATTATTTGGAGGCTTTGCTTGTCATCTTCTAGTACCACATTTTCCTTTTACTTGTGCATAGTATTTCCTTATGGTAATAAATAATGACAAAAACAAATCACATAAATTGTCACAGCAAATAAATTTAATAAATAAATGATGATCTACTATTGCAGTGAATGGGGAGAAAACCAGCAAGCTATAATGGATAGCAAGGATTTCCCATGCTTTAATCTTCTTTGGAACATTCCTGGAACATCCCTATATGTTAGGAAGACCAGGAAATAAGTCAATATGGAATATCAATATCCCTTCAAAGGCACAGAGCAGTGTTTCTCAGATTTGGCAGCTTTAAAATGTATGGACTTCATGCTGGATGGGGAATTCTGAGAGTTGAAGTCCACACACTTAAAATTGAAAATCCTGACTTAGAGGATTCGTGGGTCTTGGTTGAAAGGGAAGAATGAAAGAAGCAGCAGTGCTGCAAATAAACTTGTAGAATTGGAGGCTTTGCTTGCTGTCTTTTAGCAACAGATTTTTTCTTTTACTTGTCCACAGTGTTTCCTTATGATAATAAAAATAACTAAACAATAACTCCCCAACCTCCTCACTGTCCTAGTCTGCCACCAGCTCCACTGGCCACTGGCGGGCCACAACAAACGGGGACTTCAGAGTCACTGAACAACCATGTTACCAATTGAACTGATTCACTTAACAACTTGTGATAAAAAGGTTCATAAAAGGGGGCAAAAATGCACTTTACAACTATCTCGCTTAGCAATAAAAATGTGGGGCTCAATTGTGGCCCTAAGCCCCAGGACTGCCCATATTGCCTTCTGAACAGTTCACACAACTTTAATGTAGCTGCCCTTTCCCCCCTGCCCTCCGCTAATGCCTTATCCTCAGTTCAAATCTCACCAGGCTCAAGGTTGTCTCAGCCTTCTATCCTTCCGTGGTGGGTAAAGCAAGGACCCAGACGGTTGGGGGTAATATGCTGATACTGTAAGCTGCTTAGAGAGGGCTGTACAGCACTGTGAAGTGGTATATAAGTCCAAGTGCTATTGCTATTGCTATCTTAGCTCTTTATTTTCAAGCATCGCCTTCAGTGTATCCAGTACACTTCTTCAATCTGCTCATCATCTTGTTTGGCAACTGCCATCAGAGGCTTCTTGGGAGAAGTGTTTGTGACTGAAGTTGGGCCCGAGGATGCAGCTAAACGGCTGGTTGTGCCTCTTGTACAGGGTATGCACGATTGCAGGCATCCCGGGAAGTACTGACCATTTCGGAAGCAATAATGCTTGAAGAAGTGGAAGAGCCTCTTGAGCAAGAGCAGGATCTCCCTCCCCCACACCATTGCTTTCTGCCAAACATGCGAACACTAGCCCCAGATGCATGGAAGGAAGCAGGTGTGGATTATAGCCTCAAGTCAAAGAGCTGTGGAAATATGAGTGATGGGCATCCTCTAAGGATGCGTTGAAAACTTTTTATTATTCATTGTTTAATCCTTAAGCATGCATGAACAAACAGAAAGAAAGTGGCGACGGTGCCACGGAAAAGAAAAGGCCAACAGAAGTTGCACTTAACGAATCAATTAAGTGAGCGAAGGTAAGGATATTTGGACAGAATTGCGACCAATGTGAAGGGGAGGTGAAACGCCACAAAGATAATAATAAACCGAAGGGTTGTCTTTAAAAAAATAATAATAATCTTACACTTTTCCAGCTGGGAATGGGTTTACTGCCAGTCTTTTTCTTTTATAAGGAAACTGTAGGAAGATACGTCATTTTAGTGTTTTCTATTTTCTATAGAGACTAGATCTGTGGTGATTAGTTTCAGAGAGCAACGTCTCACAGTGGGCAGCAAACGTGCTTTGAGGGGGGGACGGCTTGTTTTAATTGAATGTTTCCTCTTTGCAAATTCAGTGCAGATATTGTTTCTTCAAAATTGATATTGATTATGTCTTTTTTCCATTATAATGAAAAGAGAAGAAAAAGTAGAAGTGTGTATATGCCTATGTGGAGGGACGGAGGGAGAGGGAGGGAAAGAGGGAGGGAGTAACAGAGGAGAGAGAGAGGAGACAGAGGAGACAGAAGAGACAGAGAGGCAACATGCAAACACACAACAGTTTGGTGTAATGAAAAAGGATAAACTAGGACACTGGGAGCTCTAGCCTCTAGCACAAAGCCTCTCTATGGGTGTGTGTGTGTGTGTGTGTGTGTGTGTGTGTGTGTGTGTGTGTGTGTGTGTGTGTAGATAGGTAGTCCTTGACATACAACCACAATTGAGCCCAAAATTTCTGTTGTTAAGCGAGACATTTTTTTAAGTGAGATTTGCCCCATTTTACAAGGTTTCTTGCCACAGTTGTTAAGTGAATCACTGCAGTTGTTAAATGAGTAACCGAGTTGTTGAGTGAATCTGACTTCCCCCGTTGAATTTGCTAGTCAGAAAGTCACAAAAGGGGATCAGATGACCATGGGACAAATATTGCAACTGTCATAAATGTGAGCCAGTCGCCAAGCGTCTGAATTTTGATCACGTGACCGTGGAGATGCTGCAACTGACATGGATGCGAATAATGACCGTAAGTCACTTTTTAGAGTGCCATTGTAACTTTGAACGGTCACCAAATGAACTGTTGTAAGTCTAGGATTACTTGTATACATACATATACATTTCCTTTCAAAATCCTGCAAACATTTACCCTCTTATCACTTATCCTTTTCTCTTGTCATTTCTGGATAGCAATATAGTGAAATAAAAAGAATAATATTCTCTGTCCAAACACCTGAGTTGGAGAAGACAATCAGCACTTTTTCCAAAAAGTATAATTCCCTATGGTGCAAATTCTCTTTGAAAGGGGATTTATAGAGTCCTTCCACCTATTAAACATTTTCACATTTATTATTTTGTAACACGTGTGACATGAAGTCTGATGGTGGATTATGTTAACTATACTAAAAAAATAAAAAAAAAAACTTTAAAAGAAACATGTTCACTAATCGTCGTCAGACATTTTACCTCTCTTCTCCCTCCCTTCCCCCAATATCTTTGATGTTTGGCTTAAAGAGAAATTCCATTCAGGATTTTATGACAAGTGAGGCTGGGTGGAGGCATCTCGACCTGCCAAAGGTTCTAGGTTACATTTTACAGAAATTATAGTTCCATCATTCTACTTTGGCACATGTTAATTTCCTCAGGTCTGAAGGCATTTTTTAAAATAGCTTCAGGACTTCACTAATTTTTAGCTTTTGTGCATTTTCTTTTGTCTGTTTTAAACTGTCTCTTCAGCTGTTTTTGGAGTGCTGATACATAGCCATTAGTTGCCTTAAGTATCTCTGACAGAAAACTAAGGTATAAATATCTCCACAATAGAAAATAAATGACGAAACCCACTTGAAAAGTAAATTGAGAGGAAATTGTGATGTAAACACAAAGAATACGGACTACTCTAAAACAAGATTTTGACTTTGTCAAGCCATAGAATGATCCAGCACATTACCTACTTAGTCTATATATATATATATATATTTAGAATAGAATAGAATTCTTTATTGGCCAAGTGTGATTGGACACACAAGGAACTTGTCTTTGGTGTGTTTGCTCTCAGTGTATATAAGATGAAAAATAAAATAAAATAAAATACGTTCATCAAGAATTATCCAGAATCATAAGAATCATAAGGTACAACACTTAGTGATAGTCATAGGTTACTAATAAGCAATACTAATAAGCAATCAAATCTAATACTCAAATACTAAT